>BPLS01000559.1:788481-804189 GCA_019656275.1 Rhododendron kiyosumense
CACACACCTCACACAATGGGCAAGTCCGGCCACATTGCGGTTTTCAAAACATTTCAACCTTTTCAAACACACCCTAGGTGTCATGTTTCTACTTTCTCGATTCTCATGTCTCGTTACATGCAAAGACTCCGTGGTAGGACAAAAGTAAACATCATTCATCGTAATCCAACAAGATCATCCAACTCTATATTTAACATGTTCAAATCAACGCTTAAAGCATAACGCCACATGTACGGACGCCCTTGGAGTGAAAAATCACTTATGCTTTATCACGCCACAAGTAATACAAGCAATTCATCTTAAAGATCAAATACTTGAGAAGAAAAGTAATTCAGGATAAACTATATATACATAGGGATGGGAGTAAGGGTATCCTACCTTGATCCGAAACTAGTCGGGGCCGAATAAGCAAGTTGGAAAATCCTACGGGCGGTGAAACTTCCGAATCTGGACCGAACTTCGGACGGCAGTAACTCGGTCAATCTTTGGCCGATAAGAGTCGTTCTTGGGTCAAAATCGAAGCTCTAGAAATTCTCTACAACTTCCGCGAAGAAAGTTGATCCAAGAAACCACTCTAAGTAGGAGAAAAATGGTGAAAAAGGAAGTGACAGTAAGCTGTCAGGAAATGGAAATCCGAGAATTTCACTGAACTTTGGATGACAATAACTTTGTCATTCCTTAACCGATTGGGGTGTTTCTTGGGTCTAACTTGAAGGTTTCGAAGTGCTCTACAACTTTCCAGAAGGAAGTTGGTTCTAAAAACTACTCTAAACAGGAGAAAACTGGGGATTTCCGAAGGGCAGTAGGCTGCCTGGAAGTGGAAATCCGAAATTTTCTAGAGAGAAGAAAGAGCAAATGCTTTGAGGTGTGAGTTGAAATGCTTGGAATGACCTTCTATTTATAGGCAAGGCTTGGCTCCCTTTCCTCTCTCTCTCTAAGTCTCATGTTAACACATGGCAAGCAATCTTGGAAGATCAATGACTAACCCTAGACTTGTATGGCTAGGATTTGATCTTAGGAGACTTGGTGGACAAGGAGAATAAGTTGTACAAGATTTTGGTTTTAAACAAATCAAAGAAGTACATTGGAGGTTAATGGAGGGTTAGTTCCTTAGCTAGGAAGAAAGATACACCAAGGATATGAAGTGCAAAGAAAATCAAGGTGAGTACAACTAACTCTCCTTCTTCCTTCCTTCCTCTCTCTCTCTCTCTCTCTCTCTCCGGCCTCTCTCCCCTCTCTCTCTCCCTCTCTTGCTCAAGTAAATATATATATATATATATATAACCATGTGTAAGAAAACAATTAAAGTAAAGGTACTTTTGTACAAAAGATCAAAAGTAGACTTAAGGGCTAAGATTTGCCCAATAACAAAATAAATTGGCACATGGTACTTAAGGCAATATTTAAGTCTCCCATGTACTAGTATAATATATACACATGTACTCATGTGATCTAGGAAGATCAAAACCCCAATAAAAATAATGCCAAGGGTACTTTAGGAAATCTTAGTACTAGTACTTTTATATTAAAATAATGGATACTTAACACATGGGTTTAAAGGAAAAGATAAAATAAATCAACCCATGTACTAGGGTGGAAGAACAACCTATTACCCATTGGGTAATAAATCCCCTAACTTCTATTGTCCAATGGACAATAGTAATTAGGTAACTTTTATATTAAAATAGTGTGTACCTTTGTCACATAGGAGTTAAAAAGAAAGACTAAATTAATAACCCCATGTACTATGTGAAAGATCAAGCCTTTACCCAATGGATAATAACCACCCTAACTTTTATTATCCAATGGATAATAGTTGTTAGGGAGATTATATAATAAAATAATCCAAAAAGGTACTTTAAAGTAATCAAAAAGTTACTTTTTAATAAAGACTAGTACTTTAACCAAGTATACATTTAATATAAACAATTGGGGTTCTATTATCCAATGGATAATAGTTTCCCTAACATTTATTGTCCAATGAACAAATATTAAAACCAAAATAATTAAAAGAAAAAGAATAATCAATTCTTGGTCTAGGGTTCAAAAGGTTCAAAAGGTTCACGAGGGGCAAAACGGTCATTTTGCGGTTAGGGAAAAGTAACTAGATAGCTTCCTAGCTTAGTTACTCCAACTAGCCGGTTAGAAACTAACTAGGCTTGCCAATTAAGGTTT
Source organism: Rhododendron kiyosumense (assembly GCA_019656275.1). NCBI lineage: Eukaryota > Viridiplantae > Streptophyta > Magnoliopsida > Ericales > Ericaceae > Rhododendron > Rhododendron kiyosumense. The sequence goes on from BPLS01000559.1 coordinate 790,657, forward strand.
AATGCCAAGAAACGAAATTTGAAGGGCGAAAACGTAATTACGACAAACTATAGGAATTAAAAAGATAATTACAATAAAATTCAAATATTTAACGAAATTTTTAACGACCAAAAATCAGGGTCGTTATAATAATTTAACAGTGTTGTTGTTTTCAGTATGTAGTTGCTCAAATGGAGGGAGTGTGAACTTGTAAAGGTAGGTTCTTAGCTGATTGAGAAATTCTTTAATGTTAGACTTCATTGCACATTCAAGAATTTCACGCAGAATCATTTTCGGGGAGAAATCCTAGTTCCAATGTCCTAACATGAATTCGTAGAAAGGCTTAATCATTCTAAGGTGAAACACTTACCGCTTATGAGTCCCCTCCGTTAACAAACTACCTGCAGTGACCTAGGTTACCAGCTTTGGTGTGCTAGGTATATTATGCAGTTCCAACCACATGTTACATGGATTCAAAATGCATTAAGTATGTGACCCAAATGAAAATTTACAAACCTGGGTATCTATGGGCCACAGACACAATATGTGCTACAATTGGATTTATAACTTATAGCGTTGGCGATTATAGATCATTTCTGATTCATTATTACAGATCGTTGAACAAGTACTTTGTTGATACCTTCTGCACTTCGTGAATAATGGTTACTTCTTAGTGTATGTTACTTGGGACTCGCTTTCGATATTTTGAAAACCTCAGCAATTATATCCTAGACTCCTAGTAGTTTTTGGTAATCACTTTAATAATTATATCCAAGTTATCCATGTTTGTGGTATGGACATATTACTTTACTTGTTATTGAAAGTTGAAATATGGTTTCTACGCATTTTGAATTATTTCAAAATAAATTGGATTAGCCTGGCGATCTTAATGCAAGGATGAACTTTGTCGTTTTGTTGCCGAGAAAAGATGTTTTACATGCCTTAAGATGGAAGGTTGGTTGTTCTAACCTTGGGGTTTTCAATCATTGTTCATCAAGTATTTCTACACTTCGACTTTCAGACCTTCACTATATTTCTAAGATGGTTAGTTCTATTATGCCCGTCATGGTGTGTTTATGGCTTTTCTTTTGATATGCATGCACTCCTATCATGTAGTGCACTAGATTAACTAATCCCATCCATTGTCCTAATTTGTAGGTTTTCAAGTGTCCCAAAGTGAAGGAGATTTCACTGGATTTTGCTCATCAAGAAAATGATAGCATTGATCTTACTGCCATGGTGGATGGTCTAGGTAAGAGCTGCCCACATGGCTACAAAATATACACATTGCATCGGTTCGACTTTCTCATGATGCTGTGCTCGCTCCTACCACTTCAAATTTGAGGTTTGTTAAATGCTTTGGTTATGCAATTGATGCTTGCTTTGTTCTTTGGTGGGCACTACCTATAAGTGCAAGAGCACCGTAGGTGTTTTACTTGGTTGAGAGTTGTGCTATTTCTTCAACGTTCAGAGGGTTGTGAATGCCTTCTCTTGTGCTTGGGTCAGAGATCCCTGATGCATCTGTTGCTGCAATTGGTTCAATCTGTTAGATCTAAGTGGGTATGTTTCTCATTTTAGTTCCAATTTTATTCGAGTATAGAGGAAAAAAATGGAAATAAAAAACTTGGTATTATTAATGATGCTGTTTGCTTGGATGGTTGTACAGGAGTGTGTCTCAACTAAGTCTGTTTTGGTAAGAAGAGGGATTCTTAATGATGAACATGGCCTTTGTCCCCTGTGCAACACTAAGGAGAAAATACTCAATCATCTTCTTAACCTATGTGATAGGGCTAGGAGGGTATGGAATGAAATGATGAATTGGTGGCATATTGTTTGGGTTGCCCTGCAACTTTGAAAGACCTTTTTCTATTCTGGGATAGCTTCACCTTTAAAAATTTGGAAAAATCCTACTGGCAAGCCAATTTTGATGCAGTTGTTTGGACTATTTGGCTATGTAGGAACGATACAGTGTTCAGTAACAAACCATGGGAAGTGGAAGACATTGTGGACTTGGTTAAAATTAGAGTGGCTGGATAAAAGGCAAATTTAATATGCATGGCTATTCTGTGGAAGATTTCAAGTGGAATTTGGATGGAATTAGGAGAGTGAAGGTGTAAGTGGTTTCCTCACAGAGTCTATTTGGGTTGTATTGGGGGTGGATCTGGTCTAGGCTGGGTTGGTTTTTTGGGTGGGCTTTTGGTTTTCTTTTATGTCTTTTGGAATTTTTTTTGTTCCCCTTTTGTCAGGGTGGTATTTTGTGGTCTTGGTTGTGTCTGGGCTTTTCTTTTGGTTTGTTGGGTAGGTCTTAGGGCTTTTTGGGGGTTGGTTGCTGATTGTTTAGTCCTCCTGGTTGGGAGTAGGTTTAGGGTTTTTGCCCCTTTGTTGTGTATGTCTCTTTTTTTTTCTCTTAGTTTGTTTGGCTTTAGTCTTTTTTTTCCTTTAGAGTCTAGGATCTGTTTGGAAGATTGGAATAAGGTTTTCTTCCTATTCCAACTCCATTTGGAAGGCTAAGAGTTCATCTCTTCTCTTGGCTTTTACTCTGCTGGAGCTAAAGACTAAGAAGCTGTATGTAGACACCCCAATTTGGCCTACCGATTATTTCAAGTCCCATCTTGGAGACCATCCCGATGATGATATGGATACAGTGATTGCTGATTGATTTTTCGTGAACTTATGGACTTATGGTAAGAACTTTTAGCCACTTAGAGGACCTAATCTAGAGCTAGATAGCCTTTCAGACAGAAATACAGTATCCTAAGAGAATCCATCTGTCAACCGTAACATGGATCACACGGCCTCAACAATATTTCTTCACCCGTGAAGCCTGTTGCTTAAAAATCTCCCCAAGAGATCAATTAACTGGCCGCCAGGTCTATCCATCGGTTGCAACATCAATTCTTCGGCCGCCACATCCTTTGCTCGGCCGCCAGATTGTCTGTTTTCCAGATTCTTGAACATTCTATCAAACATTTGATCCGTTCACAAAAATCTAGCAGCCTTTTTCGGATGCTATCGGGTCACGTTTAGGGATCACCATGAAGAGTTTGTATTGCATTGCAATTCCAATTCCAACCGTGCGTTTTAATTGGATGGAGTGAATCATCCCTATGCCTATATAAAGGGGCTTTTGGCTCCGAAATTAAAAAAAAAAACATTCTCTGATTAGCCACGAAATTCTGCAAAAAATACTCTCTCAACTTCCCACTACAAAAGCCCCAACCTTCCGAAGGCAGCTGCTAATCCGATGATCAAACCCCGAAGTTCAAACCCTAAACCTTAAACCTAGGTTTTCAAGGAGCAAAATCAGCCAATCCCATTCAATCTGAAGCAATCAAATCACTGAGGGATAAAGGTGGTTAGGCCTATGGGCCTCTGGTTCAATTTATTTCCTATTTTTACGTTTAATCATAGCATTTTGATTATTTGTTAATCGTGTAGTTTGGTGTGATGAAGAACATCGGCTGGGGAATCAATCCCTCGGTCGATACATTAAACCAAGAGGATCCCTCGGCCGTGACATCTATTCACCAGCCGCAGGATCCATCTCCTTAAGATAATTTGTTTTGTTCTCTGCTTTCTGATGCATGCTTTCAATTACAGTCTCGGCTCACCATTAACTGTTTAAAGGCTAATTAATCAGTCTATGTGTTAGAATTATGTAAAACATGTCTTAATCCTATGTCGAACGATTATGGGCCAATCTCACGACTGGGCAGAGAGGGGTGCCTAACACTTTCTCCTCATTGTACCTTTGGCTCCCGTACCCAAAATCTCTATCTGTTTTCCTAGTTTTTATAAACTGGGTGGCGACTCTATTTTGATGATAACCGCTATCATGTGACGATGTTCTTAGCCATGGGAATATCCACGATCTTGGTTTATAAGGATGTGAGACCATGTCATATTTCCTCTTCTCAATTCCTATGTTCTGGACGGCTAAGAGGGTGCTTGAGAGTCTGGTTGCTGCTATATGTGAAAGTCCAATACTTATTTAAGCTTTGGAGGTCCAAGAGTATAGAGCAGTTTGGATCTTCTCTACTTTGAGGTATTTTTCCCTCTTTTCAACTACTAACTGTGGGAGGGCTAAGAGACATTTTGCATGCTTAGAATGCTGTTTGGAAATCCATGATCTGTTACTCTTTCAACTCCTTTATCTTGGAGGGCTAAGAGTATTTGATCATTGGTTGCTTTTCTCTTTGTCCAACTCCTAAATCAAGGGAGAGCTAAGAGACCATTTGAATGTGTAGCCAACACTGAAAGACTGGTTTCTATTGCTGTTGAATTTGAATTGAATGATGAACTGTATTAGTGTTGAACTCCTTTTCTAGCTGCTTCAACTAGTGCTTTCTTCTGTTTGTAGTTAGACATGAATTGAATGATGAGCTGAATTAGTATTGAACTTGCTGCAAATCTGTCTTGAACTATGGAGATTAATTTGTTTGAGCTGTGGAGATTCATTGTTATTGTTGGTTCTACTGTTTTAATGCTATCACACTGGCTTATTGGTTGATATCTATTGGAGAGCTAAGAGTCTCTGACATTGAAGGATCAGGCAATGTTTGGTCGGTTGAACTGTAGCTGTGATGTCAAGATATTGATTCCAAGTTCATGCCTTCAAAGATCATTTATTAATCTGCATTTTGGGTTCGTGTGCTGTCAAAATGGTATTTACTGCATTTTACAACTCTATTTTTTGACTTTTGATTTATGAATTTTTTTTTTTGGGTTTGCTTCTTGTATCTTTTAGGTGGAATCCAATTTGCTGCAGCTCAGCTTGAGAATTTCTCCAACTACTCTGCCAATTTGAGGTATCGGATGCCAGTTAAATGCTTCTTTGCCAAAGAATTATCTTTTGGGTCTCCCAAGTTTAAGTCCCTCTCTTTAGAATTTCAATTATCTCTCCAATATTATGTTTATGTAGTTGAGGTTTCTTGACTGTGCTCTCTTGGTTTCATATTTGTAGCCCTTTCTTAGCTAACTGGTTTTTCGGCTTAATCTTTATATTGTTTTGGTTATGACCTATGATGTTAGTGCTTGCTGAAGTTTTAGGGACCTCTCAAAGTGCCCAAAGATGAATGATGAATTTGCACCAGGGAACCTTGAATGATGAATGAAGTCTTTCATGTCTTCCATGGGCAAGGCTGGTACTCCACTTTTGGGATACATAGTTGTTTTGGTTGAAGCATTTTTGTTGGTATTTTGTGACAAGGCTTGTACTTGACTTTTGGGATAGACAGATGTTTTGGAAGGACATAGTACACTCAATTTCTTCTATGTAATGCTAATCACTTTGATGTTCCGAGACGCTTGTTGGTTTTGTATGCAATATTGTTAATATAAGGAATGAGTATTCAGGCCATATTGCTTTATTTGTTAGAGGTTGTCGTATGAGCTTGTTATGGAATGCCATTCAGGGCAAAGAATGTTGTGAAAAGTTGAACGAAATTTGCACAACAAAACACTATAAAAATATATAATGAATAGTGGCAAGAAACACTATAAACAGTATACAATAGATAGCTTGCAAAAACGCTGTAAAAAGTTCTCAATAGACAGCAGGCGAAAAACGCTATTAAAAGTATACCAAATAGACAGCGTTCCAAAAACACTAATTAAAGTATAGAAAAAAGACAGCGTTCGAAAAACGCTATTATAGGTACAAAATAGATAGCGGGCAAAGAACGCTATCGAATGTCTGAGATTTTTAATAGCATCAGTTAATACAGCGTTCTAGACGCTATGTATACCTTTCCATAGCGTTTTTGTAACGCTATAAAATGTGATTTTTGTTGTAGTGATACAAGGTGAGGCTAGTTGTCAAGGGCTATACTCAGACATAGGAATTGACTATGAGGAAACCTTTGCTCCAGTAGCAAAGATGAACTCTATTTGAACCTTACTCTCTTGTGCTACTATTTTGAATTGGCCTCTTCAACAATTCGATATTGAAAATGCATTTCTTCATGGTGATTTAGAAAAAGAAGTGTACATGGATATACCACCAAGTTTCTCTTCCTTTGCAACTGAAGGGAAGGTGTGTAGATTGAGAAATGTCCTCTATGGATTAAAGCAGTCACCAAGAGCTTGGTTTGACAGATTTCTTAAAGCTATGTTGAGATTTGGCTACCGGCAGAGTTTGGCATATCATACTATGTTCATCAAGGGAGGAAATGGCAAGATTGCTATCCTCATTGTCTATGTGGATGACATAATTATGACTGGCAATGATGCAGAAGAAATACTCTATCTTAATGCTGGTCTTGCTCAAGAGTTCGAGATTAAGGACTTGGGGTCATTGAGATACTTTCTTAGGATGGAGGTGGCAAGATCTAATAAAGATTTTTTAATCTCCCAAAGGAAGTATATTCTTGATCTCTTGGAAGAAATTGGGATGTTGGGGTGCAAACGTGCAAACTCACCTATTGAGGCTAGTTATCATCTCAGTGGAGATGTTAGGGAGCGTACAGATAAGGAAAGATATCTGAGGCTTGTGGACCGCCTGATATACTTATCTCACACTAGACCAAATATTACATGTCATTGGAGTTGTCAGCCAATTTATGCATGAGCCATGTACAGTGCTTCTAGATGCAATTTATAGTAGTTTGAGATATCTCAAATCAGCTCTAGGTAAAGGAAGTTTATTCTCCAATCATGGTAACTTGAGATTGGAAGCATTTACTAATGCAGACTGGGCTAGTTCAGTGCACGATAGGCGCTCCACTTTTGGCTACTACACCTTTTTTGGTGGGAATTTGGTTACTTGGCGCAATAAGAAGCAGTCATTGGTAGCTAGATCCAGTGCAAAAGCTAAATATAAGGCTATGGCTCATGGCATGTGTGAGCTTTTGTGCCTCCAAACCTTGTTGAAGGATTTGGGACTCTTTGATTTTGGTCCTATGAAACTTTATTATTACAACAAAGCGGTTATAAATATTGCTCATAATTCTATACAATATGACAGAACGAAGCATGTCAAGATTGATAGGCATTTCATAAAGGAAAAGTTGAGCAAGAGTTTGATATGTATGTCGTTTGTAAGGTCTACGGACCAGTTAGCTAATATATTTACAAATGGGCTTAGTAATAAGATTTTTCATCCCACTGTGTTCAAGTTGGACTTGATAGATATCTTTGCACCAACTTGAGGGGGAGTGTTAAATTGTTAGGTGTTATTTTGTTATGTATCTTTTACATGGGGGTAGATTTGTACTTGTACCTTTGTCCATATATATACACGGCGTGAGAGAGAGAAACCCAAGTTTGTGGGCTCTTCTTTTTCCCCAAGTTTTCAGATGCTTAATAGCTATGAACCTTTAAGCCATTCATTAGAAGACAACCTCATTATCTGTTAAAATTGTTAATTAGTCAATCAACTGATGTCCAACTTGATAGTAATTTATTTTAATCAACGGGTATCTGTAATCTTAATGTGGGGAGATTAATAAGTATTTAATATCATGGAGCTCATAATATAATTGAGATAAGGACGGGAGTGCAATTATAATTCTGTAATGGGGTGAATTATAATTAGTGAAATAAGAAGTAGAATCCTGGTGGGATTAGGTTTTCTTATTTACACTGGGAGCCCTGACTTATTACTCTTTAGGTCCCTATCGTAACCCTATATATATACGTTATGCTCTCTAGGTCAAAAAAAAAAACGTTTTTCTATTATTCACGAAATAGAGGCAAACTTAGAGAAAGCAAACAGATCGCGAAAGAGTCCACACTCAGTTCGCGTTCTAGACATGCAGGGAATACGATAGAAGATCGTAAGGTACGATTGAGCAGTATTCGTGGTTTATAGCAAGGCGTGCTATAACAAGTTCAACCAGCGTTCATGTCGCCGAGAGTTGTGGTAAAACCCTAATTCCGCCTTGTAGGGTTTTTATTTTTGTTGTCTAATCTGTACGCGTCATTACTGGGTCTTGGGGATTCGGTTTCCTAACAGTGGTATCAGAGCAGGCTATAATCACGCGTATGGATTAAACAAACCATGTTGTCCGTTGGTTATAGATGGTAGAACATAGAACTGTACTAACCCTGTTTTGCAGCGTTCTTACCCAGCTATTTTGGTCACATGATTTTTGTTGATTTTATGTGATTGGATCCCACGATAATTTTTTCGTGGTTATTGTTATTTATTGGGTACCACGATTATTTTTCGTAGTACTAATAATTAACGTAGCATGTGTTATTTATTGGGTGCCACGATTATTTTTCGTAGTTGTAATAATTAACGTAGCATATGAACTCCAATGGAGGCATAAGATCAATGTTTGTATGTTTCTTCGATTGTAATAGCATTCGACGGATATTCGGAGATCGAAGATGGTAGATACAAAAGATACAAGTTGTTTGGCTTGCAACAGATTTTTTCCAGATTCGTAGGGTCTGATTGCAGGGCTATTTCGACCCAGTAAACATTGAAATTAGAAAATTTGTTCTTCGCAAAATTTGTAGATAATTGAATTTTGAATCCAACCCAATTTGAATCACTTCAATTGGAGGTCGGATACGGAAGATATGGCCAAAATACTGAAGACTGTGCAGTTTACGCGGGAATATGTTAAATCCGAATTTTCTTGCCTAAGCACGGTTGGATTTTGGTTTCCTTAATTGATTCATAGTATCTTAGTCTTCCACATAAGTATAGCTGAAGGATTTCAAGTTTGGAAGGATTGCTTAAGGATTTCAAGTTTGAAATGACTCCTTATTACTTAAGGATTTCAAGTTTGGAAGGATTCCTTATTGCTTAAGGATTGCATCATTGACCATAATAGCTGGATTCTTTATCTTGTGTTTCCTTATTATTTGTGTTTCCATATTATTTGCATATGTGATAATTTACCATATTGGGACAACATGGTGATAATTGGTTTTAACCTAGATCGCAGTTTTGCAAATTCGAAATTTTTGATAACCCTCACAATTTTTTTTTAAATAACTAAGTGGGAGAGGGAGTTTATTTTTTATAAATCCCACAGTCTCCATTACTAGTATGTAGATGATGTAATTAATTTTATGTGATGGTTTTAGAACCTTCGCCCCCATCGGGCAAAATTAATTATGGCATCATCTGTACAAACTTCCTTAAAGGATAGGTCTATGATAATTATTGTGTGAATTCTTTCACCATCTGAGGTAATTCATAACGGAACAATGAGTCATGGGGCTAGGTAATGGTATACACTTAGCTGTAAATAATAGTATTCTCACCATCTGAGTCACTATTATTATTTATAGGACTGCAGCTATATTGGCTATTTAATTTTGCTTGGCACAGTACAGTGTCTAGATAGTAAAATTAAAAGATTGTGCCTATCTACACAAATGATAAAGGGTAGAGACTTCCCATCGAGGCATATTTTTTATGTTGTGTAGGGTTGCCAATGTTTTTCTTTTAACATGTAGTTGAGAGAATCAATATTAAAATGAAATTCAAAGTTTTTATTGCCCTTCATAATTGTTGTTATGTGATTCTCAGATTCAAAAATAGATTTTTTCAATACATTTGTCATTATTCTCAAAGAAAATAAACTTACTGGATCGAATTATATTAACTGAAAAAGGAACTTGGATATTGTGTTCATTGCTGAAGGGTATAATTTTTGTGATGTCTGAGGTGTGCCCTCCTAAACCTAATGAGAATGCCACAGAACAGAAAGTAAAATTTTATAAAAAATTGGTGAGTATCACCCATGTTGAAAGGACCCCGATTAAGGATCATGTTCTGAAAATGATAGCTCTTCTTAATGAACTAGAGATCCTTGGAGCTGAAATTGATGGGAAAACCCAGATCGATTTCGTTCTTAACTCACTGCAGTCTGAGAGTTTTAAGTAATTTCGCCTGAACTATTATATGAACAAAATGTATTTATCTTTGGCGAAACTTCTTAAGGAACTCCAGGCAGCTGAGGGTTTTTTGGTTGTGAAAAAACCACCATCAGTGTTAGTGGCAGAGAAGGTTTCTACTTCTAAGCTGAAAGGTAAGAAGAAGCAGAACAAATCTCAGAAAAAAGGCTATGGAGGCAGTTTATGCGCCTCAAGGTAGAGTAAAAAAGCTTGCGGGCAAGTATTTTCACTACAAGCATTAAGAACACTAGAAGAATGAATGTCTATTTTATCTCAATAAAGTGAATAATCAAGATAAATCTTTTCGCTAGTCGTTGAATCATGTTTAGTGGTGTCATCTGCCAGTACCTGGTGTGTAGATACGTGAACCACTAATCATATTTGCAATTTATTGCATGAGTTCCAGGAAACCAGAAGACTCAGTGATGGAGAGATTTATCTACAGATGGGTAATGCTACGAGAGTGGCAGCAGTTGTAGTAGGAAATGTTATTTTAAATTTTAGTAATAGTAGGAGTTTAATTTTGAGAGATTGTCTTTATGTTCTCATACTTAGAAGAAACTTGGGTTTCAGTTTCTAAGTTGATTAAAGATGGATTTTTGGTTTATTTTAGTAACTTTGTGATTATTAAGTTAAATAAACGTTTTATCTATTCTGGTTCATTGGTGGATAATCTCTACTTTATTAATCCTATATTTCCTACAGTACAACTGCATAAATTGAATAACACTAATGATATGCCTTGTAAGAGAAATGAGCCTTCTAAATTGAACCAAATGTATCTTTGGCACTTATGCCTTGGTCATATTAATCTGAATAGAATTTTTAGACTAGTCAAGGATGGACCGTTAGGTTCATTGGAAGTTGAGGAACTTCTAGTCTTTGAATCCTATTTAGAAGGTAAGATGACCAAAAGACTTTTTTATTAGTAAAAGGTTATAGAGCCAAAGAGCCATTGAAATTGGTTCATTCTAATTTGTGTGGACCCTTGAATGTCCAAGCAAGAGGTGGTTTTGAGTATTTCATCACTTTGATTGATAATTACTCAATGTTTACATTTATTTGATGCACCGTAAGTTCGAATGCTTTGAGAAATTCAAGGAGTATAGGGCGAAAACGGTGAAGCATCTAGGTAAATGTCGTAAGACACTGCGATCTGATCGTGGTGGCGAATACCTCTTGAGAGAGTTTAGGGAGTACTTGTTAGCTGAAGGGATTACATCCCAGTTTTCAGCACCAAGTATCCACGTCAAAATGGTTTAGCAAAAAGAAGAAATACAACTCTTATAGATATGGTAAGATCAATGATGAGTTATTCAGAATTATCAATTTCGTTTTGGGGACATGCACTAGAAACAGTAATGAACATTCTTAACTTGGTACCATCTAAGTCAATACCATTTACACCCACAGAATTGTGGACTGGGCGCAAGCCTAGTCTGCAACATGTTCGGGTTTGGGGTAGTTCAGCACATTTGCTAAATGGGAACGCAGATAAATTGGAATCAAGGACATAAGTTTGTCTGTTTGTGGGGTACCTTAGAGAAACGAAATGTGGATTATTTTATAGTCCTAAGAATCAGAAGATCATTGTTAGCACCAATGCTCGATACTTAGTGAAGGACTATGAAATAGACCATAAGCCCAGAAGCAAGATTGTTCTAAAGAAATTGAGAAGAGATGGACCGATAAAGACTTCTTCAACACCAATAGAACCGGAGGTTACACTGCAAGAAAGAGTTGTTGACACACTGGTACCTCATCGTAGTGGGAGGGTTGTTGTCCCACCCAATCGGTATACGTTCTTGGGATAATCTTATGATGTAATCCCTGAAGAACAACATGCTGAACCCTGCAACTACAATGAGGAATTAGACGATAAAGATGCAGACTTTTAACAAAAGACTGTGAATTCTGAAATCCTGAATAAAAATTTGGATGAGCGCATCCATATTATGGAATCAGATGGATTCATAGCAAAGGGTCAAAAGCGTACGTTATGCAAGCTTAAGGAATCTATTCATGGACTCAAGCAAGCATCTAGATCTTGAAGTATTCGTTTTGATCAAGCAATCAATTTTTTTTTTTAATTTTGATCAATATCCAGATGAGTCATGTGTGTACAAGAAGCGCAACGGAAAAGTGTTGGTATTCATGGTACTATACGTAGATGATATTCTGCTAATCAGAAACGATGTGGGAATGTTGTCTTCGATAAAGGTGTGACTATCTAGCTTGTTTGATATGAAGGACTTGACAGAAGCTGGTCACATCTTTGGGATTAAGCTTATGTGAAATCGCAAGTATAGGATGTTGGGTTTATCATAAGTTACTTATATCGATGAGATCCTTGCACGTTTTAGCATGCAGGATTCCAAGAAAGGGTTCTTCCCTTTTTAGACATGGAATCAACCTATCCAAGGATCAGTGTCGTAAGACACCTGAGGAGATGGAGAAGATGAAGGCAGTTCCTTATGCCTTGGCAGTAGGAAGCCTCATGTATGCTATGCTGTGTACTAGACCTGATATTTGCTTTGCTGTTAGCATGGTTAATAGATTTCAGTGTAATCCAGTGTAAGAGCATTGGACTGCAGTGAAACATATACTCAAGTATCTGAAAAGAACTAGAGATCATATGTTGGTGTTCCAGTCAAATAGTTTGGTACCTCATGGGTACACTGACTTAAACTTTATGTCAAATAAGGATTCCAGAAAGTCTACCTCGGAATATGTGTTTACCTTAGGAGGTGGAGCCATAAATTGGAGGAGTATCAAGCAATCGTACATTGATTAATTCTACCATGGAAGCCGAGTATGTGGTAGCTTCTTAAGCAGCCAAAGAGGCCGTTTTGGCTTAGAAACTTCTTGATGGATCTAGAAGTGATTCCTTTAGTGCAATTAGCTTTTACATCTATTGTGACAAAAGTTGTGGAATTGCTAATTCTATGGAGCCATTGACTCATAAGAAGGAAAACACATCGAGCGTAAGTATCACCTGTTTTGAGAGATCGTTTAGTGAGGTGATGTAACTATGTCTAAGATCGCATCGGTAAACAACCTAGCAAATCCTTTTACAAATAGCTTACAAGCTAAGACTTTTGATAGTCAGGTAAAGGGAATGGAAGTGAGATGCGTGGCAGCATGGTTTTGAGTCTTAGTGCGAGTTTGTTAGAAAATTATACTAAAAATTATGTTTTTGTATAATGGATTAATATTTGATTCCTATTTATTAATCAGTTTTATCCATTTTTGATGAGAATCTTTTATGGACAATGTTTGCATAATATTATTGTATGTTGTGCATGTTTATCTTTTATTTTACAAAGTAGATGAACTGGTGTGTAGAGTTTGGCTTACACACAAAAGATCAGATCATCAGTTCTTGTGAAATATAAGATATGGTTCACAGTCTTAGATGGAACTGGACACACCATCGGTAGGACTGTAGTACAATATTTAGTAGGTCTGTCTTGACTACAGGGAACGGTCTAGTTCTAATTCATTGTGCTAGTACACTTTGTGTGTATTGAACTGGGACCGCATTGAGGTAATTATCTTTATACTAACTTTATAAGACAATTGGAATCTCATGGTTATTATGAATGCTTATGCTCTTAATCCAAAAATAATTATTAGAGGTGTATATTTAATGTTGTTGACTTTGATTCATTAAAGAGTGAGATCTTTATACGGTCA
>BPLS01000559.1:831542-851079 GCA_019656275.1 Rhododendron kiyosumense
ATAGTCTCGGTGAGTTGGGTCACAACATTATGTATATGACAACTATTAATTATTGATGGAATCCACGTCCCAGTAGGGATTGATGATACCCCTTGAGTAAGCTTATAAGTTTCGATTATGTTAAACCCTGCAGGTGGATATTTGTATCCAACATATCGAATAAGTTAAGCAGATAGTCTCAAGTTAAGATGTTGATTAAGTGGGAGATTGTTAGTAATTTGTTTTAATCAACGGGTATCTGTAATCTTAACGTGGGGAGATTAATAAGTATTTAATATCATGGAGCTCGTAATATAATTGAGATAAGGACGGGAGTGCAATTATAATTCTGTAGTGGGGTGAATTATAATTAGTGAAATAAGAAGTAGAATCCTGGTGGGATTAGGTTTTCTTATTTACACTGAGAGCCCTGACTTATTACTCCTTAGGTCACTATCGTAGCCCTATATATATATGTTATGCTCTCTAGGTCAGATTGGATGTTTTTCTATTATTCAGAAAAAATAGGCAGGCTTAGAGAGAGCAAACAGATCACGAAAGAGTCCACACTTGGTTCGTGTTCTAGACGTGTGGGGAATACGGTAGAAGATCGTAAGGTACGGTCGAGCAGTATTCGTGGTTTATAGCAAGACGTGCTATAACAAGTTCAACCAGCATTCGTGTCGCAGGGAGTTGTGGTAAAACCCTAATTCCGCCTTGTAGGGTTTTTATTTTTGTTGTCTAATCTGTACGCGTCATTACTGGGTCTTGGGGTTTCGGTTTCCCAACAATTGAGAGTGTGCTTAGGTCCTAGATCAAACACGAAGATCCAAAGACTTTGTTTCAGTTCTTGACAGTGTGCTTGGGCACTGGACCCCCCTAAGCCATGCCCCAAAACTCCCATGCCTTTCATGGTTAAACCAACTGGCGATCCAATATTGCACTAGGGCACTACATTGAGAGATAGTGGATAGACCTATTAGCATGTTAGATAGAGTGCTTGAGTTTTGGGTTGAGATGGCGAGATACTGGTGTAGGGAGGTATTCCCGAACAGGCACACTTAACAACCGAGCACGTGATGTATCAGGGGCACGTGGTAAGCGAGACAAGGCCTATAGCGGGGCAGTTCGATGAACGGCGATTAGGGCCAGAGACACGTGAAGTCATTGGTCCGGATAGTCTGTTCGGCTGATAAGGACAAAAGACATGTGAAGTCATCTGTCCAGATATAACGACATGGACCAGTTGCATGTAAGGTTATTGGTCTATGAGGACTGTTTGGCAAAAAGGTAGCCGAACAGGGGAAGAAGTTGCCCTAAATCATGACGTGGCAAGAATGCTCCGGAATGGTAATATTCCGTAAAGGAATGAGATCCCGAGTATATAGGATCTAGGTAAGAGACCCAACGTGAGTGGGGTGTTCGGATAATTACGGGAAAGAGTCCCAAAAGGATTGAGAGTCCCATAAAGGTTAAGCTATTATACAGATAAGGGAACGAGAATCCATGAGACACTAGGTTTCCTATACGAGGTAGGAATCCTAGGGCAACAGGGATGCTTAGGCAGCAATCATCCGCGAATCTATAAATATGAGGTAAACCTGGAGGTAAAAGGTACGCAATATTTGGCTATCTCTGTAACGCCCCTAATTTTAGGTACGTTAATAAAGGAAATTTATTACAGAAATACTTGAGTCACTGCTCATTATTACAAAACAGCTCACATAGGAGCATTTTAAAGTTCAAAAGACAACAAAAGGAAAGCTACGAGGTCCTACACTACGGCTCCTCTTGCTCCTCCAGCCTAGCGAGTTCCGCGGCACCGTACGCCTCCAAAGTGAAGAGGTCGCCCTGTTCATCTATCAAATCTGACATATTATATCGGCGTCGCCACCCATATAATATGCCAGGGTCACCACAAAGGCAACACCATGAGCTACGAGGGCTCAATAGTAAATCCTACCATACTAGCATCGATTTCCACATGATAAGTATACACGCAGGGATAAAAGACAATAAGCTAACATGTTTGACATTCGCTTGTAACTACCGTTGGCGTTTGACTCATCGTTAACTTTTTCATTATCACACTTTATCAAAAACACCTTTTAACTCACCCAACCTCGATTCCGCCGTTCCGGGCTCTCGAGTATCCTCACAATGGTTCCGCCGCACCGGGTTCCCATTGGCACACAAGCATTGGTTCCGTAACGCGGATACCAAGCCAAACACACCCAACCTCGATTCCGCCGTTCCGGATTCTCGAGTATCCTCACAATGGTTCCGCCGCACCGGGTTCCCATTGGCACACACACACACTTACGTAATACTCTTGAAATAGTCATTACGTAGTTTCGAAGATATTTTCCAACCGGGAAAACACAACAACCTTTTTAAACACACCCTAGGTGCCATATGTCTACTTTCTTGGTTTTCGTGTCACGTATACATGTGAGACTCCGCGTGTGGGACTTTTACATACAATAAGCATTATTTCAACTTCGAAATGGTAAAGTAAGAACATTTAAACCACTTAGCATGCTTGGATACCAAAAAATAACACAAACAAGTATTTTTACTTTTCAAACAACAAACAAGTCACTTTTAAAGTAAGATCACGATTTCTTTGCAAATCAAAGTAAACTTTTGAAAACTAGTCAAGATTACTACTAATTAACTAGAAATGACTATAAAATAGTTAGGATTAGGTAGAGTTCACTACCGTTCTTCTTGGCGGTGGCTTTTGATCGTCGGGGTGATTTCGACAGCGTAACGGCCTCCGTTTGCTTCGAAAGGGAAAAGTTTTGGAAACTTTCCCTAGAAACAACAACTAACTACTACTACTACTACTCTAAGAGCCGTCGGGTGGCTTTGGAAGTGGCTCGGGGGTTTCACTCAAGAAGCTCACACAAACAAGGAAACTTTGAACCAAAACACTAAGAAATTGGAATTTCTAGAGAGAAGGAGGAGCAATTGCTTTGAGGTGTGAGAATTCAAGTGAGTGAGGCTCTCTATTTATAGGCAAAGGGGTGCCCCCTCTCTCTCTTGGCCGGCCCTCTCTCTCTCTCTTCTTCCCCAATTTTTAACTCCAACAAATCTAACTTTGAAGCACAAATCAAGGAGAAAATCCTAGGCTTGCATGGCTAGGTTAGTACTAGATGAGATTCTTGGACCAAATGGAAGGATGAGATGAGATTGGTACACAATCCAAGGGTTAGGAAAATTCCAATTAAAATGGAAATATCCAAGGAAAATCAATGAAAAATCAATAGAAATCCTAGCTTGTAAGGGCTATGGTGTACCTTGGAGAGATTTGCATCCAATTGGAGGGTTGAGATGAGAGTTGTACACCATCCAAGGGTTAGGAAGCTTGCTAGGTGAATATATGGGAGTACAAGGTGTAAGGATTTGAAATGGGAAGAAAATATATGCAAGGATTTGAAGTACACATCAAAAATCAAAGCAAGACTTACATCAAATCCTCCATCTCTCTCCTTCCTCTCTCTCCTCTCTCCCTTCTCTCTCTCTCTCGGCTTCTCTCTCTCTCTCTCTCTCTCGGGTTCTCTCTCTCTCTCTCTCTCTCTCTCTCTCTTGCAAAGCTATATAAGTATATATATATGTATATACAAGTCATACAAGTGCAAGGAAATCCAATAAACAATGGTTTTAAGGGTACTTTGATATCCAAGGAGAATAAGGCTAGGATTCACTCCTACCAACTAATTAAATACTAGGGTACAATAGGCTATATAATACTCCTCCTATGTACAATACATATATACACATATATATATATGTATTAAAGTAGTAAAAATCCCATTAAAATATAATTAAAGGGTACCTTGGTCACTATTTACTTTTTGAATAAAGTAAATAGTATTTTCCCCAAATTAAGGAAAGTGTTTAATTAAATGGTCTAATGGTACTTAGGAAGATTAACCTCATTACCCAATGGACAAATCTTCCCCTAGCATCTATTATCCAATGGATAATAGTTATTAGGCCAAATAAAATATTAAAGTAATTTAAAAGTACCAAAAAGTAAGATTACTCTTTAATATAAACAATTGGGATTCTATTACCCAATGGATAATAATCCCCCTAACCATTATTGTCCAATGGTCAAAGAAATAATCCAAATTGATTAAAAGAAAATGAATATCAAAATATAAAGTCTAGGGTCCAAAAGGTTCAAAAGTTCCAACGAGGGGCAAAACGGTCATTTTGCCAAGACTAGGGGACTTTTCGGTTTAGTTACTTTAACAAGATAGTTAGATGCTAACTAGGCTTGCTAAGTAGGACTAAAGCGAAGGAATTGAAACTTCAGGGACCAAAGTGCAATTATGAAAAAATTCAAGAATTCACGCAATTCAGGCAATTAAAATAAATAACTCGAATAATAAAATTAACTTTTATTCCATAAAATTCAGAGTTATTACAATCTCTTATTGCTTTCCTACTGATAATTAGGGTTCATTACTAGTTCGTGATACTAACTTAGCCATCGGAGGGCCTTTGCCATGAGAGACAAAGGTGCACTCACCTATTGTCTGTTTTGCAGATCAGGGCTCCGACGAAGAACTAGGGTTCCGGTGTAGAGGCACGTGAGGCCGTTGCAGTTTGGTGTTATCCAGAGCACCAATTGTTTTCATCCCCCTACAATTGGCGCCGTCTGTGGGAAATCGAACGAATTCCCTAAAAAGATAACCATGATGGAAGAAGATCCAATCACGCCGTTCAATCCAAAGAACCAGTTAAGTGGTGGAGGGGATAAGTCTCCACCAGGTGCTCCGAAAAAGCCCACTGGAAGAGAGGACAAAGCAACTATGGACTCCACGAGAAGGAGCAAATCCCACCGAAGAGAGGCATCAGTGGAACGTTCAAAAAGTGTCCACAACAGTGAGGATATCCTCGACAAAAAGGGGAAGGAGATTGAGGAGTACTCTCGTTTGATTAAAAAACGACAGTATGAGATACGAGAGTTACAGCGGGTACGGGATCACCCAGAGGATTCCGGACTCTCACGAAGGAATTCTTGAGAAGACAGGCGGGCTCTGCTAGTCCATAAAGAACCTCATTCACGAGGAAGAAGGAGCAGGAGCAATAGTCCTACCACGAGACGGTATGAAGCTTTCCCACGAAGGAGGAGAAGCAGAACTAAAGACCAAATACTAGAAAGGCGAAGGGCTTCTTCACGTAGAAGAAGGAGCAGAGAACGGAGTTCCTCACCCGAGGAAGAAACAAGGAAGCATTACCGTGACACGTACGAGAGACCTGATGCTGACTGGGCCAAAGCTACGGCTCACAAAACGAAGGAAAATGAGGAAGGGACAGTGTCTGCACGAGAAGCGGCACGAAAAGCCCTGAGTAACATTGCAGCCTCCCCTTTTGCAAGGCGGCTGCAGGAGGCCAGGTTGCCGAACAGAGTGAAGCACGGAGCGTTCGTGCTTTACGAGACAAACACGGACCCTGTGGCTCACATACAGCATTACCAGCAAGCCATGTTCATGCACGATGGCGATGATGCCATCCTGTGCAAAATGTTCCCATCAAGTCTAGGCAAGGTGGCCTTATCTTGGTTTCATAAATTGGCACCACGATCCATAAGAGGATGGAGGCAGTTGGCAGAAGAATTCACTGCTCGGTTCTTGACAAGTAGAAAGGCCCCAAAGACGTTTGAAAGTCTTTCCACCATGAAACAGGCGGAGAGCGAGCCGATCAGAGATTACGCAAAGAAGTACTGGGAAACTTTCAACGAGATTGAGAGTTGCAGTGAGGAATATGCCATAGCAACCTTCAAAACTGGTTTGCCTGTTCGGGGAGACCTGCGTCGCTCATTAAATAAACATCCGGCGGCTACGTTGCCCAAACTGATGGAGCGAATAGAACGGCACGCCAGAATGGAGGATGACATACTCCGCGAGGACGGTAGGATTGCTGCTGAACAGCCTAAGACACCTGCCAAAAAGGTGGATAAACCTGAGCCCAAAATGTACAAGGAGCGGAAGGAGTACGGGCAGGCTAAGAAAGATCCGTACAAGGAAAAGCAAGCCCCTGATCCCTAATCCTTCTTTTCTATCACTACCGTTTGGAAGGAACCAATCTACAGGATTCTTTATCGAATAAAAAATCAGCCAGACTTCAAATGGCCCCCAAGTCTTGGCGGAGATAAAGATGCTAAACGTACTACGAATCAGCACTGCAGCTACCACAAGGATTGGGGCCACATGACTGAAGATTGCGAGATGTACAAAAAGCACCTTGACGATTTGGTCTCTCGGGGCTATCTCAAGGAATTCATCCCGGAAGATCCCAAGGAAAAGGAGAAAGCCATGGAACTGGATTACGATCAGAATCCTAAGGGGGTAATCCATATGATACATGGGTTGGCCGCGCCTTATATGAGAAACGAGGTTAGACTGTTACAGAGGCAGTTTAAGCACGATCAGCATGTGATGCGATTGGGTAATAAGAGAGGACGAGAGAGTGATATATGCAATGAAAGCATCGCTTTCACAGATGACGATTTGGGAGAGGTCCAGATACCCCATAATGATGCCTTGGTCATAACCCTACGAGTTAGGGAGTATGACATTGAGAGGATCCTAGTGGATTTAGGAAGTTGTACAGAGGTGATGTACTACGACGCATTCTAGAAGCTGGGGCTAGCCCAGACAGATTTGGAGCAATCCACAACACCCTTGATTGGGTTTGGTGCAGGGGGAGTTTGGCCCCTTGGAAAGGTAACACTGCCTGTTCGGGCCGGATCAGTTGTTTTGAGGATGGATTTTCTGGTTGTAGACGTTCCTTCTTCCTATAACGCAATTATAGGAAGAACCTGGTTGCACAAAATGAGGGCAGTCTCCTCAACTTACCACCAGATGGTGAAATTCCCAGAATCTAATGGGATCGAAGTAATTAGGGGCAATCAGAAAGTGGCCCAACAATGCCTGATTTCCATCGTGAAGAAGGCCCCGAAGGCCCACCATGTTCATACATTAGAAGTACCAGATCAACCGACTATCGAGGATGTCAGAAGATGCCCGACTGATAAGGTAATCAAGGGCTTGGACAAAATTCAGATCAACGAGGCTGATCCTGAAAGATATTTTTTGATTGGGGAATCATTACCAGCAGAGGAAAAGGCTGAGTCAATACAGTTTCTGAAGGAATATGTCAACGTGTTTGCATGGGTACCAGAAGAGATGCCCGGCGTAGATGCTGACATAATCTGCCACCATTTGAATGTTGACCCTCAGCATAAGCCAGTTATTCAAAGAAAACGTAGGGCGGCCGTACAGCACGTGGATGCTGTTGTTGAAGAAGTTAATCGGTTGCTTGAGGCAAAGGCAATACGTGAGGTTTACTACCCTGAGTGGCTGTCCAACACCATGGTCGTAAAGAAGAAGAATGGAAAGTGGCGTGTCTGTGTGGACTTCACAGACTTGAACAAGGCTTGCCCTAAAGACAGTTTTCCCCTCCCAAGGATAGACCAGTTGGTTGACGCAACAGCTGGCTATGAGCGAATGAGTTTTCTTGATGCGTATTGAGGATATCATCAAATTGCTATGTTTGGGCCCGATCAGGAGAAGACATCTTTCATCACCCCACGAGGTTTGTACTGCTATAGTGTTATGCCATTTGGGCTGAGAAACGCAGGGGCGACATACCAAAGGCTTGCAACAATCATGTTCAGGGAGCTGCTCGGGAAAACTATGGAGGTTTACATAGACGATATGGTGGTGAAAAGCCGAGATAAACGAGGGCATATTACGGATTTGAGGGAAGTCTTTGAAATCTTGAGGAAATACAAGCTGAAACTCAACGCCTCGAAATGTGCGTTTGGGGTTGGTTCTGGGAAGTTCCTAGGGTATCTGGTCACCATGAGGGGAATTGAGGCCAACCCAGATCAGATTGCAGCTTTGCAGAAGCTGCAAAGTCCCAAAACCATGAAGGAGGTCCAGAGATTAACTGGGATGGCTGCAGCACTTAATAGATTTATCAACAGATCAAGTGATAAATGTAGGCCCTTTTTTCAGTTATTGAAAAAGAGGGAAGGATTTGAATGGGGAGCAAAATGTGAGCAAGCTTTCTAGGACCTGAAGAAGTATCTGGCCGAGCCTCCTCTTCTGTCAACCCCACAGCCAGGTGAGTCCTTGATTTTGTACTTAGCTATTTCTGAGCATGCTGTGAGTGCAGTCCTGTTAAGGGATTTGGGAATCGAGCAAATCCCAATATATTATGTTAGCAAGACATTGCTAGATGCAGAGACGAGATATCTGCCCATAGAGAAACTTGTCCTGGAACTTAGGACAGCGACGAGAAAATTGCCACACTACTTCCAAAGCCATAGGGTTGTGGTGTACACCGAATTTCCACTAAAGTCGCTGCTACGAAAGGCGGATTTTTTAGGAAGGATCTCAACGTGGTCTGTCGAGTTGAGTCAATATGATATTGATTATCAACCACGAACAGCAATCAAAGGCCAAGTGTTGGCTGATTTTGTGGCGGAGTTTTCTCCCACGGTAGCTCCCCTGCCTCCTACGAAAAAGATACAGGGGTATAAATAGGGGTGTGAACATGAAGGAGATCATTTTCTCCCCCTTTTTCCCTCTCTTTCATCTGTCCCCCTTCCTCTCTCATCTGACTATCTCTCTCTCTTCTCTCCTCTCACTCAAAATTCCATTCCATCTCCCAAAATCTTCAAGGAACAACCTCCCTTCAGCCTTGCAATCATGTTCTCGCGCTTGGAATTCTCGGGTTGAGCTTAAATCGAAGTTTCAGAGTTCAAAAGGCTAGGGCTCGTTCAAATCACTTGAATCCTGGCCATTGTTGCGAGGTAGGGATTTTTTTACCTCTTTTATGTGTTTATATGTTGATTTGGTGTAGAATCATGCCTTTGATCGTTGGACTTTGGTTGTTGTTCATGCCTTGAAAATCTGCTGAAAGCGCTACCCGAAGCCCCGTGGTATCGAAATGGATTAAGAGCCGTATCGATACTATAAGCTTATCTTTTTGGTCAGAGAGTATTGTATCGATATGGATTTCGTGCGTGTCGATACCAGGAGCTTAACTCCAGTTTTGCACCTATTGCTTCTCCGTCGATTGTTTTGGCCTCCAATCACTTCTGAACCCTCTTGGACAACTCCTAAACTATCTTAAACTTATCTAATTGACTTCCTATAATGGCTCGATGTATTCTCAGATCCGTTGAATTTCCGTTAGTAAGACTCGGATAAGATTTGACTTAGTTAAACGTTGTTAATGTGCATTCTATAGATTGTTGGTATTTGTGATGGTTTATGGTGCATTTGTGACGACGTTGGCATAGCGTCGGATGTTCTATCTAAGAATGTGTTCATGAGGGAGTCCTAGTTTGCGTGTTGTATGAGAAATAGTTGATTTTGGGTCGAAGGTTGGTTTAGGAAGTCCCGTAACGCAAGTGGTGGTAATACGGAGACTTAGAGGGTTTCGTAACGCAAGTGGTGGTAATATGGTAACCCGAGTCGCTAGGGATCACCGTGACGCAAGTGGTGGTAACACAGTAATCCTTATGGTGTTATATGGTAATACAAGTGGTGGAAATACCGATAATGGAATTTTGGGTTAGCGAGTCGGGTTGGGATTATTAGAGGGGTTAGTATCGTACGGCTTATGCATTTGATTTCAATAGGGGCTCATTTACAAATTGATTGGTTATCGTCTGCTGAACTGTATTTTCTTATCCTCTCTTGTTTGCACTCATCATCATGTTTACATATAAATTTGGTAAAGATTTTCCTAATGGGCTAGTGTAGCTCAACAAAATCCTTCTTTTCAGGTTCGAATGTTGGGCAATAGATTGCATATGTTGGCGTGATTGGACATGAAGACTATTCTTTTGAAAGCTAACTTCTTTTAGTTACTCAATCATCTTTTGTAATTAACTTGCTTTTAGTAAAGATGAGTTTGTAACTAATTATTCTTTAGTTCCTTTTGACTCAAAAGTTGTAGTATTCTGAACATGTTATATTTGGATCAAAGTTATTCGGGCCATGGTGCCATGGTTGTATTTTGTTAATCATGGGGATTTGATTGTAAATTTAAACAGGTGGGAACTCTTTTGGGTTATATGTATGTTATGCCAGAATCTTTTATTAAATTGTATGATTTATTTTAGTCGAAAATCGAGGTCATGACATGAAATTTCAAAACTCACATGGATTAATTCGGAAACAAGTGTGGATACTTCTCCCTAACTTCATCTTCCCTTTCCCACGTCGACTCCTCCTTTCCGAGAGTACTTCAAAGAACTCGCACTCACGGTATGGTCTTTCCCATAAGACGGATCGGCTTCCAACTCTAGCTCAGACCACTTTAGAAGGTGTGATTGTAATGACCCTGATTTTTGGTCGTTAAAAATTTCGTTAAATAACTGAATTTTATTTTAATTTCCTTAATTTCCTTGTGGTTTGTCAAAATTACGTTTTTGCCCTTCAAATTTCGTTTCTTGGCATTAAACTCTAATTGGCAAGCCTAGTTAGTTTCTAACCGACTTGTTGGAGAAACCGAGCTAGCAAGCCACCTAATTACTTTTATCTAACCGCAAAATGACCGTTTTGCCCCTCGTGAACCTTTTGAACCCTAGATTAAGAATTTAATATTCTTTTTCTTTTAATCAATTTAGTTTTATTCTTCGTCCATTGGACAACAAATGTTAGGGAAATTATTATCCATTGGATAATAGAACCCCATTTGTTTATATTAAATGTATACTTGGTTAAAGTACTAAAAATATAAAAAAGTAACTTTTTGATTACTTTAAAGTACCTTCTTGGATTATTTTAATATTTAATCTCCCTAGCAACTATTATCCATTGGATAATAAAAGTTAGGGTGGTTATTATCCATTGGGTAAAAGAGTTAGCCTTCCAACCAAGCACATGGGTTATTAATTTAGTATTTTCTTTTAACCCCATGTGTCAAGTACCCATTATTTTAATTGGAAAGTACTTAGTAACCTTTAAAATCCTAAAATCTCATGAGTACCCTTTTACTTATTTTATATTAGGATTTTGATCTTCCTAGATCATTTGGTACATATGTATCTAATATATTAGTACTAGGATGATTGTTTAATTAGCATTGTACACATGTGCCCAATTAATTGTTTAAGGAAAAAAAAAACTAGTCTTTAAAAATCCCTAGATCTTTTGTACAAAAGTACCTTTACTTTATTTGTTTTCTTGCACATGGTTGTATATATATATATATATATGTGTGTGTGTGTGTGTGTGTGTACTTGAGAGAGAGGGAGAGAGAGAGGAGAGAGAGGCCGGAGAGAGGGGGAGAGAGAGAGAGGAAGGAAGGAAGGAAGAAAGAAGAAGGGATTTGGTTGTACTTCCATGATCTTCCATTATTCTTCCAAATCCTTGGTTGTTACTCTTCCTAGCCAAGACTAACCTCCAATGTACTTCCTTGATTTGTTTAACACAAAATCTTGTACAACTTATTCCTCCTTGCCCACCAAGTCTCCAAAGATCAAATCCTTGGTAGAAAAATAGCCATGCAAGCCTAGGATTGGCCTTGATCTTTCTAGGATTCTTTGACAAGTGTCAAAGTGAGACTTAGAGAGAGAGAGAGGAGAGGGCCAAGGCTTTGCCTATAAATAGAAGGCCATTCCAAAGCTTGAACTCACACCTCAAAGTATTTGCTCTTCCTTCTCTCTAGAAATTTCGGATTTCCAGTTCCAGGCAGCCTACTGCCCTTCAAAAATCCTCATTTTTCTCCTGCTTAGATTAGTTTTGAGAATTAACTTCCTTCGGGAAAGTTGTAGAGCACTTCGAGACCTTGAAGTTAGACCCAAGAACCACCCCAATCGGTTAAGAGATGACAAGATATTGTCATCCAAATTTCAGTGAAATTCTCGGATTTCCATTTCCTGACAGCTTACTGTCACTTCCTTTTTCACCATTTTTCTCCTACTTAGAGTGGTTTCTAGGATCAACTTCCTTCACGAAAGTTGTAGAGGGCTTCGAGAACTTCGATTTCAAGCCAAGAAAGAATGTGTTTGGCCAAAGATTGACCTAGTTACTGCCGTCCGAAGTTCGGTCCAGATTCGGAAGTTTCACCGCCCGTAGGATTTTCCAACTTGCTTATTCGGCCCAGACTAGTTTCGGATCAAGGTAGGATACTCTTACCCTAACCCTATGTATATGTAAGATCACGTTACCTTCCATTTCAAAGTAAGTTATCTTTATTTACTTTCCATATCAAGTATTTGTATTTTGATCTTTACGACGGTTATGAGCATGCATAGATTGCTTGAGTTACTTGTGATATATTATAGAGTTGGATGACCTTGTTAGAATGTTTCATACTTACTTTGTCCTACCACGGAGTCTTTGCATGTAACGAGACACGAGAATCGAGAAGGTAGAAACATGACACCTAGGGTGTGTTTGAAAAGTTTGAAATGTTTTGGAAACCGCAATGTGGCTGGACTTGCCCATTGTGTGAGGTGTGTGTGTGTTCCAATGGGAAATCGGAGCAGCGGAACCATTGTGAGGGTGTGTGCCAATGGGAACCCGGAGCGGCGGAACCATTGTGCGTTCCCATGGGAACCCGGAGCAGCGGAACCATGGTGAGGTATGGCTTGGTTATCCGTGGAGAGGAGCCAATGCAATGTGTGCCAATGGGAACCCGGTGCAGCGGAACCATTGTGAGGATACTCGGGAACCCGGAACGGCGGAACCGAGGTTGGGTGTGTATGGCTTGGTTATCCGCGGTACGGAGCCAATGCTAAAGATTTTTGAAAGGCTTGGTTATCTGCGGTACGGAGCCAATGCAAATGTTTTTGAAAGATTGTTTTGTAAGTGGAAAATGGAGACACGGTCTATGATGAGTCGCGTAGGAGAAACTCTGAAACCTTGGACACCAATGATAGACGATTAACGATGTGTGATTGTTTGTGCTATTGTAATTGTTGTACTGTTATAAGGTTGGTTGGGTAAGGATTTCCTATTGAGCGTTGTAGCTCACGGTGTTACCTTTTGGTGACCCTAGCATATTATATTGGTGGCGACGCCGGTATAATGTGTCAGACCTCTTAGATGAACAAGGTGATGTGTATACCTTGGAGGCCTTCGGAGCTGAGGAGCTTACCAGGAGGGAGAAGCAAGCGGAACAGTAGTTAAGCCTAGTTTCTCCTTTGTTGAATAACTATACCCCTTTGATGTATTTATGATGTAATAAATGAGCCAGACTCTCTTTATTATGTAATAAATGTTTCATTAACGTACCCTAATTTTGGGGGCGTTACAGTGATGGATCTGGTTCGTACTTTCGTAACATCGACATGTGGAACACATCATGAACGCCCGATATCCTCGGTGGCAATGCAATCGATATGCCACTTCCCCAATCTTCTCGATAATATCGAACGGCCTGATAAAACGCGGTGAAAGCTTGCCCTTTTGCACAAAACGAGATAATCCCCAACGTGGTGACATCTTAAGGAAATCATGATCTCCCACTTCAAATGATAACGGCCGGCGACGATGATCAACATAACTCTTTTGCCTACTTTGTGCGGTTAACAATTGTTGACGAATCACTTTGACTTGTTCGGGGGTCCTCTTTTGCGCTTCAAGAAGACGTTGGCAGATCGCTCTCTTGCTCTCGGAGGTTTCTTTGATCAAATCCGGCCCAACGAACGTAGCCTCGCCTAACTCGGTCCAACAAACGGGTGATTGGCACAGTCTCCTATACAAAGCTTCATACGGTGTTATCTCGATGCTAGATTGGTAACTATTGTTGTACGTGAATTCGACTAATGGTAGGTGATCTTCCCAACTACCCCGAAAGTCCATAACACAAGCCCGAAGCATATCTTCAAGAATTTGGATCGTTCTCTTAGATTGTCCATCCGTTTAAGGATGATACACGGTGCTAAACAACAAGTTGATGCCAAGAGCAGCTTGCAAACTTTGCCAAAAGCGTGCGGTAAACCTTGGATCTAGATCGGACATGATAGAAACTGGAATTCCATGAAGACGGATAATCTCACGAATATATAGTCGACTAAGTGTTTCAATCAAATCCGAAACTTGAATTGGTAAGAAATGCGCTGACTTGGTCAATCGATCAACTATCACCCAAATGGCGTCATGCCCCCTCGACGACCTCGGTAATTCGATAACGAAATCCATTGTCACTTTCTCCCACTTCCATTCGGCTACTGGCAATGGTTGTAACTCCCCGGCGGGTCGTTGATACTCGGCTTTCACTTGTTGGCACGTAAGACACTTGGACACAAAAGTAACGACGTCTCTCTTCATTTCCGGCCACCAGAACTGTCTACGCAAGTCATGATACATTTTCGTTCCCCCTGGATGGATGGCCAAAGATGAATGGTGAAATTCTCTCAATATTTCCTCTCGATACAAAATGGGTACGAACAATTTTCCTTGGTATCGCAAACCTTGTTTGGCATGAATCATCCACCCCTCTCGAGCCTTTCCGCTAAGAAGTTTGGCGTGAAAATCTCCCGCTTCTTCATTATGTTGTTGGGCCTCAATTACTCAAGTTGATAAGGTCGATTGAACGGTTAAGTTACATAAGGTGACTCCCTTTCGAGCTTCCTCGAAATGCAAGGCATAGGCACCTAAATCGTTTGTCATCTTACACTCATGAATTGCTAGATTTGCAAAGTGTGTCGATTTTCTGCTTAATGATCCGCTACCACGTTCGCCTTTCCCTGGTGATATTGTAACTCAAAATCGTAGTCTTCTAGATGTTCCATCCATCAGCGTTATCGCAAATTAAGCTCTTTTTGAGAAAATAAGTACTTTAGACTCTTGTGATCGGAAAATACCTCAAATCTCTCACTGTAAAAGTAGTGTCACCAACTCTTCAAAGCAAAGACGATGGCCACAAGTTCTAAGTCGTGGGTAGGTTAATTCTGCTTGTGAGTTTTCAATTGCCGTGATTCATACGCCACCACTCGCCCTAATTGCATCAAAATGCACCCTAATCCCTCCTTCGAAGCATCGCAATATATGGAGTAACCGATCCCCTGTTTGGGCACAATCAAAACTGGTGCAGTAGTCAACCATCTCTTTAATTCTTCAAAGGCCTTCTCACACGCTTCACTCCAAACAAAACGAGTGCCCTTACGAGTCAATTTGGTCATCGGGGCTGCTAAACGAGAGAAATCAAGGACAAAACAATGGTAGTAACCGGCCAAACCTAAGAAACTACAAATTTCAAATACACTCTTCGGTCGTCGCCAATTCATTACGGACTCTATCTTCCCTGGATCAACGGACACCCCATCCTTCGGTACAACATGGCCCAAAAACTTTAACTTCGAACAACCAAAATTCGCACTTGCTAAGCTTGGCATACAAATGGTGCTCTCTCTAAAGTTCGAGAACAATGGAAAGGTGGGTTTGATGTTCCTCCTCTGAAGGCGAATAGATAAGGATATCGTCTATGAAAGCGACCACAAAACGATTAAGACAGGTACGAAAGATGCGGTTCATTAGATCCATGAAAGTTGCCGATGCATTCGTCACTCCAAAAGGCATAACAACAAATTCGTAGTGGCCATAGCGAGTACGAAAGGCAATTTTAGGAATGTCTTCCCTCTGAACCCTCAATTGATGGTAACCGGATCTCAAATCGATCTTAGTAGAACAAGTTGTGCCTTGTGGTTGGTCAAACAAATCATCAATTCTAGGCATTGGATACTTATTCTTTACAGTGACACGGTTCAAATTACGATAATCGATGCACAAACGAAGCGACCCATCATTTTTTTTTTTTTTTGCAAACAATGCCGGTGCTCCCCACGGTGACGAACTCGGATAGATAAACCCCAATTCCTCTAATTCTTGCAGTTGATTCTTCAATTCTCGCAACTCAGCAGGCGCGAAATGATAAGGAGGTACAGAAATGGGAGCGGTGGTAGGAAGTAAATCGATGGTGAACTCAATCTCTCTCTCGGGTGGCAAGCTAGGTAACTCCTTCGGAAATACATCTGGAAAATCGCAAACAACAAGGGGCAACTCCCCGCATGAGGACACATCCTCATCTAAGGCCAAACTCGCTAATATGGCATACATCGACTCTTGCTCTTGACCCACACAAATATTGCTATAATGGTTCTCGACGATCTCCGAAGAACTCAAAACAAGAACCCCCGGGCGAATAAATACGGACCCGACGCTTGAAGCAATTTATGGTAGCATGAAACGTGGATATCCAATCAATTCCCAAAATAAGATCAAACCCCGACATATTCAACACGATGAAGTCAAAGGTAAAACGGCGATCTCGAATGATAAGCTCACAATTCTGACAAATATGACCTAATGGCGATCTACCCCCTATGGGTGTCTCAACAAACAAAGGAGGGTCGATACTTTAAAGTTCCAATTCCAATGCACATGCAAAAGATGCAGTGATGAATGAATGTGATGCGCCGAATTCAAATAATACTCTTGCAAAGGAGTTAAACAATAAAAATGTACCCATCACAACTGAAGCCTCCGGGATCTGAGAAGTGATAGGAGGTGGTGGAGACGGGATTGCAGAAGTGATAGCAAAGGCTCTACCCTGAGTCATCTGACTCTTAACATGTCCACCTCATTGGCCGGAGCCCTGAGTAGGTGCCGAAGAACTCGTTCCTCTCTTAACCTGAGATCCCTGAGCTAATATGGTCTGACAAAAATGAGGCTGCTGCTGCCTCTGAGTGCCTCAAACTGATTGCTGAACAGAACTCTAATCACTCCTCGGTTGCTGCATTGAACCCGACTCGCTTCGTGTCCCTTTCCCAAGCGGACAGTTTCTCGCATAATGGTTGTTCCTGCCACAAGTAAAGCATGTACCCAATAGCTGCGGACACTGAGCGCGAATGTGCCTCGCTTGGCCACACTTTTAACACATAATTGGAGTCCTATTCGAATTTCCTCGAGTCCCAAACGACGAAGAAGATGGAGGCCTAAAGTTTAACAGACCCTGCGAAATTGAAAATTGATCTCGCTGCCTCTTCCTCCCTTGATTACAAAAACTCCCCGAAGATGAACTCGCGCCCCCTATAGATTGTCTCGGTTCCCAAGCCTTAGGATTTCTCGACGCTTCCTTAGCAGTCTCAATGCTCCTTGCACACTCTACAACCTCGAAAAATTTCCCCTTGTGTTGCGCCACAACAAACTTCTTCACCATTTCATGTAACCCTCTCTCGAAACGCCTACAGTTCCTTTCCTCGGTAGCCACCAACTTTGGTGCGAAATGGGACAAAGATTGAAATATCAAAGCATACTCCGACACAGTCATGTTCCCTTGCTCTAGCTTCTCAAACTATTCTCTCAACTGGTCACGACTCGTTTTCGAAAAATATTGCTCCTCAAAGAGCACTTCAAACTCGGCCCATGTCAAGTTCTCCTCATCCGGCTCATTTGCTTGAGCTGTGGTCCATGCCGCCCTCCTTGCACCTTTTCTTGATTCCAACACAGACTCCCACCACTCATTAGCTTCCATGGTCAGTTGAATGGCCACAATATTGACTCGCAAGTCATCCTCCGTAATCCCAAGAGCCCTGAAAGCTTTTGAATTTGAGCTAGCCAATGATCGGCTACAAGAGGGTCACTGCTCGACCCATCGAACGTCGGTGGATTCCTACGACTGAATTCTCTCATTGCTAACAAAGCATGACTATCTGCACTCTCTCTAGAAGCTGAGTTTAGAAGGTTTGTAGCCGCAAGTGCTGCAACAAAATCCCTAGCAAAAGGATTCTGAACTACCGGTATTTCCTCTTCCTAACCGTGCCCAGCCCCTCCCCCCAGATTTCCATTCGGATTCTTGCAATGAAAACTAACCTCATGCTTAACCGGTGCCCTTCGGCCACGACCACGACCACGACCACGACCACCCCGACTCTCTGCCTCACCGGCTCTAGCACGCATTCTCAGAGGCATCTTACCACAAATTATAGGAAAAGAAGGATTCATCAATAATGACATCATCTCATGAGGTCAAAGCCTCCAACTATCTCAACATAAGTAAAACAACTCTATGCCACATTACCATATTGAAATACAATGCCAAGTAATCCACATAATGTCAAAGCACTCGAGCACACATATGTTTATACAATGCCACTTGTTTAATTACAAACGAAGTCCCCAAAATTAAAAGAAATACATCCTTGGCACCGTAGCCCAAATTAAGTTAAATACATGTACAACATGTTTAGAATGTTACAAATTTTAATCAAAAGTATATTAAAAAAAAATTAATTAGTTGCAAAGCCATATTTAATCAAAAGCATGTCTATTAAAAAGATGAGTGAGTTACTAAGTCAAGTTAGCATCCAAAAGTCTTCGCTTCCAAATACACGATGTCATGCAACCTATTGCCCTGTGTTCGAACCTGAGAAGAAGGATTTTGCTAAGCTATACTAGCCTAGTAGGAAATTCTCTACAAAATCTATATGTGATGAGATGATGAGGATGAATACAACAAATTAAATTAGATGTCAAATCCAAACGAATATACGTCAACACCTTTTACGAGTGTCATAACATTCTTGTACACATACACACACACACACACACATTTCTTCTAATGAACCTCCACCCCTTGCGAATTAGTATCTCCACCCATTGCATCACAATACACTCCACCCCTTGCGAAATTGTGTTTTCACCCCTTGCGACACAATTAACTATACAATCACTTCACATAGACATCCACCCTATCATCATAACCAATGCCGATACCATAAACTCATTCCATACATGACCAAACATTATCAAATACGTCACACATAACCCATGAATCACAACATTCAAGTCCACAGTACTACTTTCAAAGAATAAGCAATCCTCAAACCACAAAACATTCTATTCGACCATTTATGGTAAATAAACACCTAAATCACACATACCCACCGCAAAACACGTAGAGGAAGAGAGAAATTTCTACCTAGACGGGTTTTGAGCAAAACCCTAGGTTTATCAAGAGTAATAAGCTTAAATCCTTCAAAACAAGCTTCACCCAAGTTAGGATGCAAGATCTAGAGCAAATAAAGCCCAAAAACATGAATAACAAGCAAAGATCAACAAATAATTGAGAGGAGAGAGAGAAAAACGTGATAGAGCTTTAAGAAGTGAGAACAAGAACACAAAACTCACACTTGGTTCACCAAATGCAAGAATCTTGGGATTTTGAGGAAGAAAACCCTTGGATCTTGGAGATTTGGAGTTGAAATCATGGATTTTGGGAGAGATTGGAGTTGGATAGGTGAGAGGGGGTATTTCCAGGTGTGTTTCGTGGGTTTAGGAGTGAGAAATGACAAAAGGGGGTATTTATAAATGTCCAAAAAGCGTGCTGAAAATTGCAAAAAAAGGCAGCGGATACTGGTACTGGGCAACTCCCAGTAGCGGTGCTGGAGCCTTCAAAATGTCAATTTGAACACCTTCTGGACACTGGGTACCGGTACTGGACAACAGGCAGTACCGGTACTGGACAACAGGCAGTACCGGTACTGGACAACAGGCAGTACCGGTACTGG
>BPLS01000559.1:851089-863080 GCA_019656275.1 Rhododendron kiyosumense
CTGGTCAGAAATGTGAAAATTTGCAACGGACTCCGGAATGAACCCAACTTGATACCAACACCTCCAAACGATATTACAACATCAAAACTTACATTTTACTTTTCTCCGAAAGTCCAATATGCAAGCAAATACGTATATCCGTACACCCCCACAACCATACGTACAATTTTAATGATAAAACTATTCTCTTATACACCTAATGATTTTCGAAATTACACTAATTTTATGGGTCTCTACACATCTCCTCGTAGTCAATACCATAGGTTTGCGTAAAACCCTTGGCGACCAATCTTGCCTTGTATCTCTCTTGCCTTGGAATGCTTGACAGTGAAAACCCACTTGCATGCCAATGATTTCTTTCCCCCTGGGTGTTACACCAGCTCCCAAGTGCCATTTTTTTTCAAAGGCGTCATCTCCTCTACCATAGCTCCTTTCCACTCATATATCATGAACGCATCCTACCAATTATGTGGAATAGATATAGGAGAAAAAGATGAAACAAAGGCATGGTATGAAGTAGATAAACGATCATAAGAGACATATTTATAAATGGGATGTTAAGTACATGACCTAACACCTTTCTGAAGAGCAACAAAAAGATTATTAGAATCAATAATAGGAGGTTTTCCCATCAATAATAGGAGGTTCAATGGGAGAAGATTCATTACCAGATGAGTCAACTGAGGAGTCTGGAACTGAAGCAGGGGATGGTGTGTGACGCCCTCAATTTTCAACACATATAAATAACCTTTTCGATAAATAATCCTCACATACGGCTATTAATACCCAAAATGAGCTTTTACACCTATTTAATTACAAACAAAGTCCCCAAGTTTAAAAGAAATACATCCTCGGCACTGTGGCCTAAATTAAGTCAAATATATGTGCAAAGTATTTTGAATGTTACAATCTTACGTCAAAAGATCAAACAAAGGAAAATTAGTTATAATACCATCTCTAACCAAAAGTAGACTAATAAAAAGATGGATGAGTAACTATGTCATGTTAGCTTCCAAAGGTCTTCGTTTCCAAATACACCATGTCATGCAACCTATTGCCCTGCATTCAAACCTGAAAAGAAGGATTTTGCTAAGCTAAACTAGCCCAGTAGAAAATTCTCTACAAAATCTATATGCAATGCAATGATAAACATAAAAAAAAGAATCAAATTAACCGACAAATCTAAATAATGCACATCAACACCCTTTTTCGAATGTCATAACAATTTCCAATCACAGCCTCATACGTACACACACACACACACACACACTTCTTCCAACGAATTTCCACCCCTTACATCACAATAAACTCCACCCCTTGTGAATCGTGTGTTTCCACCCCTTGCGTCACACTAAATCCCCATTCACTTCTCAACAACAACAACAACAACACTGTCGTCACAATTGATACCAATGCCATAAACTCATTCCACACACACTGACATTATCTAATGCGACACATATAACTCATGGACCATGGCACTCGTTACCACATTACCACTATCAAAGAATATACAATCCTCAAACCATAAACATTCCATTCGACCATATATATAGCAAATAAATACCTAAATCGCACATAATCACCACAAAACATGCAGAGGAAGAGAGAAATCCCTACCTAGATGGGTATTGAGCAAAACCCTAGGTCTACCAAGAGCAATAAGCTTGAATCTTTCAAAGACAAGCTTCATCCAAGCTTGGATACAAGATCTAGAGCAAATAAAGCCCAAAAACATGAATAACAAGCAAAGATCAACAAATAATCGAGAGGAGAAAGAGAAAAACGTGATAGGGTTTCAAGGAGTGAGAACAAGAACACAAAACTCACCCTTGGTTCACCAAATGCAAGAATCGTATGATTTTGAGGTAGAAAACCCTTGGATCTTGAAGATTTGAGGTTGAAATGGAGAGTCTTGGGTGAGATTGGAGTTGGGTAAGTGAGAGGGGGTGTTTTCAGGTCTGGTTCGAGGGTTTTGGGTGTAAAAAATGGTAAATGGGGGTATTTATAGCGAGTTGTCATGCGTGCTGAATAATCAGAAATTTTGCCTGATGTACCGGTATCGAGGAATAACAATACCGGTACAGGTATCCGAAAATTTCAGCATTTCACAGTTTCTGGTGGCGATGAACCTGTATTGGAAAATGTTGTACCTGTACATTGAAGACAGATTCGAAATTTTTGCCAACGTTCATCAAATCAAACCCCGATTGCTACCAACACTTCCACACATCATTTCAACACCGAAACTCAAAATTCAACTATTCTTCGAATGTCCGATACACAACAGTAGACGTATATCCGTACACCCCCACAAACAAACGTACAACTTTATTAATAATATGATTCTTTCACGCAATAAACGATTTCCGAAATTATAATAATTTACGGGTCTCCACATGGTGATTAGCAAGGTGACAGTATACATGAAGATTGGTCTTTCTTTCGTTTCTTTTGATATGTTGGCAAGGTAGTAGGCCATTCACTTGGTCTGATATGCCTATCCCCATCCACTTGTCCACCAATGTCCTGTTTTGCACCATCAATAGACACTGGTTCCACTCCAGACTTCTCTTTCTCCCCCTCACTATGAAAAGGAAGTGACCATGACCCTTGATTCTGAGATGTAAACACCTCTTCTTCCTTCATATCTTCCCGACTAACATGCTGCTCCCCTTGAAGAGATGGAGTGGAGGGGGAGCAAAAAGACTCGGTTTCCCAAAAATTGACATCCATAAAGACAAAAAACTTCCTAGAGTGAGGATTATAACATTTATAGCCCTTCTGGGTAGAAGAATACCCAACAAAAACACACTTATGGGCTTTATGACTCAACTTGCCACCAGCAGGGTGAGGAGCATGAACAAAACACACACAACAAAAAACTTTCGGATGAAGAGTCAGGACACGAGAACTGTTACGGAGACACTCAATAGGAGTTTTGAAATGGAGAACATTAGATGGCATACGATTGATAAGATAAGTTGCAGTCAAAATCGCTTCTTTTGATAAATATTTGGGAACATTCATGGTGAACAAAAGAGAGCAAGCAACCTCAGCTAGATGACGATTTTTGCGTTCAGCAACTCCATTTTGTTGTGGAGTGTCAACACAAGTCGTCTGAAAAAGAATACCATTTTCATCCAGAAAAGCTCTAAAATTCCTATCAATATACTCAATGCAATTGTCACTATAGAAAATTTTGATATTCATGTCAAATTGATTGTGCACCATTGCATGAAAAGATTCAAAACAAGAAATACTTCACTTTTTTACTTAAGTAAATACACCCAAGTAACACGAGAATAGCAGTCAAGAAACGTGACAAATCACTGAAAACCTTTAAGAGAGGTAACAGGAGAAGGACCCCAAAAATCAGAATGAATAACCATAAAAGGAGAGGCACCCCGGTTATTAATAGGTGCATAAAATGAACGTTTATGTTTTCCAAGCTCACAGGATTCACAAAACAATTGACTCCTAAAATAATGCTTAATTAAATTAAGAAAAAGTTTCTCTAAAATCCCAAAAGAGGGATGACCTAATCTACGGTGCCACTGATGTAACATAGAGAGAGCTGGACTCGTATCTGCTTGTAGAGCAAGACCAGATGACATGGGTGAACGAGGTATAGACTCCAAAAAATAAAGGTCACCCTATGTTTTAACAATTTGCAGAATGAGTAAGACTACTAATGAACAGAAGGTTAGTGGTAAAGTTTGGAATATGTAAAACTGAAGAGAGGGAAATAATGGGAGATTATCGAACAGAACCTTTCCTTGAAATAGCAAAGAATGATCCATCTACTATTCTGACATTATCCTTACCAAAACAAGTAGAGTAAGAATCAAATATAGAGGAAAAACCTGTCATATGATCTGAGGCACCGGAATCTATAATTCAAGAAATAGTAGAAGAGACAGTAAATGCACTAGCCGAAATACCTGTGCGAGCAAAATAGGATGAAGTGAGAACTATAGTAGATGGAGAATCAGCCTGAGCCATTAGGCACTTAAGAATTTGCATCTTCCCCTGAGAAAATTCACTAACATGATCAGAACACATTGAACCCCAATACTGAACCCAGAATTAGCCAAGGTAGCTACGGTAGACTCTGAAACATGAGCTTGGGCCTGAGATGCATGAGACCACGACCACTGCGTCCACCCTTTTGCCCACGAGAGGGACAGCCATGTAACTTCCAACAGAAATCCCTGGTATGGCCAAGGTTGTGACAATGATCACACCGGAGTTACTCGCGATCAATAGGCCCACTGCTAGCACCAGTGACTTACCACTCTAAGGAACAGGCCCACCACTAGAACCAAACTGACCTTGAGAAATGGCAACCAAAGCAGAACGATCAGAAGTAGGAGTATACACCATAGCAGCCCTCCTACTCTCTTCCTGCTGAACAATGGTATAGGCCATTCCCGAAGACGAAAACGGAACACGACCAACACCTGCACCTTAATCAGATCATATTCCACATCAAGACCAGCAAGAAAGTCATAAACACGCTCTTTCTCTATCCTCTTCAGCCAATTAGTAGCATCAACAACACAAACAGCCTGAACCATGATAATAATCAAATTCCTATCATGCTCCACTCAAGTCAGAAAAGTACACTGTATGGAGGTATTCCCGAACAGATACATTTAGTTGCCGAACACGTGATATTTGCGAGCATGTGGTAAATATGACAGGGCTCATCGCCGGGCAGTGTAGTAAACGGCGATAAGGGCCAACAACATGAGGAGTCATTGGTCCAGGCAGTCTGTTCGGCATGTTTATACAAAAGACAGGGGAAGTTATTTGTCATAAAGAGATCTGTGACATGAGGGGCCACTGGTCTAGATGGGATGTTCGGCGAAGAGATGGTCGAACAGGGAAAGAAGTTGCCCTAAATCGTAAGGCGGCGAGAATGCTCTCGAAGGTTCTGGAACAGTGATATTCTGTAAAGGAATGAGATCCCGAATATATAGGATTAAGGAAAGACACCCAACGTGGAGGGGATATTCAAGTGATTACGGGAAAGAGTCCCGAAAGGACTAAGCTATTATACCAATACGGGAACAAGAATCCGAGGGATACTAGGTTTCCTATACAAGATAGGAATCCTAGGGCAACAGGGATACTTGGGCAGCAAGCATTCATGAACCTATAAATACATGGTAAACTTGGAGGTAAAAGGTATGTAATACGTTGCATTCATATTGTTCTCCTACTGATAATTAAGGTTTATTGACCAGTACGTGATACTAACTTTAGCATCGAAGGGCCTTTGCCACGAGATGCAGAGGTGCGCTCACCCTTTGTCTGTCTTGCAGATTAGAGTTCCGATGACGAATTAGGTTTCCGGTGAAGAGGCACGAATAAGCCGTTGCAGTCCAAGTTGATCCGAGGCATCAATTGTTTTCATCCCCCTACAATTGGCGCCGTTTGTGGGAAACGAAAGAATTCCCTAAAATACAACCATGGTGGGAGAAGATCCAGTCACACCGTTTGACCCAAAGAACTAGTTGGGTGGGGGAGGAGAGAAGTCCCCATTAGGTGCTCCAAAAAAGCCCACTGGTGGACATGGCAGGAAAATGACAAGCAGAGATAACTCCAAAGAAAAAGGGGACAGAACTGCCATTGGCTCCACGAGAAGGAGCAAGTCCCGCCGAGGAGAGGAATCAATAGCATACTCGAGAAGTATACATAGTAGCGAAGATATCCTGGACAAAAAGAGGAAAGAAATCGAAGGATACGCTCGTTTAATCAAAAAATGAGAATATGA
Organism: Rhododendron kiyosumense; assembly: GCA_019656275.1. Lineage (NCBI taxonomy): Eukaryota > Viridiplantae > Streptophyta > Magnoliopsida > Ericales > Ericaceae > Rhododendron > Rhododendron kiyosumense. Next base: position 856,872 of record BPLS01000559.1, read on the forward strand.
GATACGAGAGTTACAGCGGGTACGAGAGCACGCAGAAGATTCCGGACTTTCACGAAGGAATTCCGGGGGAAATAGACAGGCTCTGCTAATCCATAAGAAGACTCATTCACATGAAAGAAGGAGCAGGAGCAGGAGCAGGAGTCCTATCACGAGATGATATGAAGCTTCTCCACGAAAAATGAGGAGCAGAAGTAAAGATCAAACACCAGAAAGGTGGAGGGCTTTTTCACGAAAAAGAAGGAGCAGAGACCGAAGTTCTACCCTAAGGAAGACGAAACAAGGAAGCAAGGTGGAGGCCTGATGCTGACTGGGCCAAAGCCACGGCTCACAAGACAAAGGAAATCGAGGATGGAACAGTGACTGCACGAGAAGCAGCACGGAAGGCCCTGAGTAATATTGCAGCCTCCCTTTTTGCAAGGAGGCTACAAGAGGCTAGATTGCCGAGCAGAGTGAAGCACGGAACGTTCTTGCTTTACGAGACAAACGCGGATCCCGTAGCTCACATACAGCACTATCAGTAGGCTATGCTCATGCACGATGGCGATGATGCCATCTTGTGCAAAATGTTCCCTTCAAGTCTCGGCAAGGTGGCTTTGTCTTGATTTCATAAACTAGCCCCACGATCCATACGAGGATGGAGGCAGTTGGCTGAAGAATTCACTGCTCGATTTTTAACAAGCAGAAAGGCCCCAAAAACGTTTGAAAGTCTTTCTACCATGAAACAGGTAGATAACGAGCCGATCAGAGATTATGCAAAGAAGTACTGGGAAACTTTCAACGAGATTGAAAGTTACAGTGAGGAGTATGCTATTGCAACCTTCAAAATTGGTTTGCCTGTTCGGGGAGAGCTGCGTTGTTCATTGAATAAACATCTGGTAGCAACGTTGGCTAAACTAATGGAACAGATAGAGCAACACGCCAGAATGGAGGATGACATACTCCGGGAGGATGGTAGGATTGTTGCCGAATAGCCAAAGGTACCAGTCCAAAAGGTGGACAAGCCAAAACCTAAAACTTACTGGGAGAGAAAGGAATATGGGCAGGCCAAGAAAGAGCCGTACAAGGATAAGCAAGCTCCTGACCCCAAGTATTTTTTTTCTATCACCACGGTTTGGAAAGAACCAATTTATAGGATTCTTTATCGAATAAAGAATCAGCCATACTTCAAGTAGCCCCCAAGTCTTGGCGGAGATAAAGACGCAAAACGTGCTACGAATCAGCACTGCAGCTACCACAAGGATTGGGGCCATATGACTGAAGATTGTGAAATGTACAAAAGACACCTTGATGATTTGGTCTCTCAGGGCTATCTCAAGGAATTTATCCAGGAAGATCCCAAGGACAAAACAAAAGCCATGGAACTAGATTACAAGAAAAATCCTAAAGGGGTGATCCATATGATACATGGGTTGGCCACACCTTATACGAGAAATGAGGTTAGGCTATTACAAAGGCAGGTTAAGCACGATCAGCACGTGATGCGATTGGAAAACAAGAGAGGGCGAGAGAACGATGTGTGCAATGAAAGCATAGCATTCACAAATGATGATCTGGGAGAAGTCCAAATACCCCACAATGATGCTTTGGTCATAACCCTACGAGTTGGGGAATATGACATCGAGAGGGTCCTAGTGGACTCAGGGAGTTGTACAGAGGTAATGTACTACGATGTATTCAAGAAGCTGGGGCTAGCCCAAACGGACTTAGAGCAATCTACAACACTCCTGATTGGGTTTGGTGCAGGAGCAGTCTGACCTCTTGGAAAAGTAACATTGCCTGTTCGGGTTGGATCAGTTGTGTAGAGAACAGACTTTTTAGTTGTAGATGTTCCTTCTTCCTATAATGCGATTATAGGGAGGACATGGCTGCACAAAATGAGAGCCGTCTCTTCAACTTATCACCAGATGGTGAAATTCCCAGGATCTAATGGGGTTGAAGTGATTAGAGGCAATCAGAAAGTGGCCCAACAATATCTAATTTCCATCATTAAAAGAGCCCAAAAGGCCCATCACGTTCATACGTTAGAGGTTCCAGATCAACCAACTATCGAGGATGTCAGAAGATGTCTGCCAGATAAGGTGGTCGAAGGCCTGGAGAAAATTCAGATCAACGAGACTAATCCTGAAAGATATTTCTTAATCGGAGAATTATTACCAGCAGACGAAAAGGCTGAATCGATAAAATTTCTGAAGGAATATGTCGATATATTTGCATGGGTGCCAGAAGAAATGCCCAGGGTAGATGCGTGTGTGATCTGTCACCATTTAAATGTTGACCCTCAGCATAAGCCGGTCATTCAGAAAAAGCACCGGGCAGTCGTGTAGCATGTGGATGCTGTAATTGAAGAAGTTGATCATTTGCTAGAGGTGAGAGCAATACGTGAGGTTTATTGCTCTGAGCGGTTATCCAACACCGTGGTAGTAAAGAAGAAGAATGGGAAGTGGCGTGTCTGTGTAGATTTCACAGACCTAAACAAGGAGTGTCCAAAAGATAGTTTCCTCTTCCGAGGATAGACCAGTTGGTTGACGCAACTGCTGGATACGAGCGAATTAGTTTCCTTGACGAATATCGAGGATATCATCAAATTGCTATGTTTGGACCTGATCAAGAAAAAACATCTTTTATCACTTCACGAGGGTTGTACTGCTATTGCGTTATGCTTGGGCTAAGAAACGCTGAGGCAACATACCAAAGACTTGCAACCATTATGTTTAAAAAGCTGCTAGGAAAAACTATGGAGGTTTATATAGATGATATGGTAGTAAAGAGTCAAAATAAATGGGGGCACATAAAGGATGTGAAAGAAGTTTTCGAAATCTTGAGGAAGTATAAACTGAACCTCAACGCCTTGAAATGTGCGTTTGGAGTTGGTTGTGGGAAGTTCCTAGGCCATTTAGTGACCATGAGGTGGATTGAAGCCAACCCTGATCAAATTGCAGCCCTACAAAGGCTAAAAAGTCCCAAAACCACAAAGGAAGTCCAGAGGTTGATAGGGATGGCTGCAGCACTTAATAGATTTATCAATAGGTTAAGCGATAAGTGTAGACCCTTTTTTTAGTTATTAAAAAAGCGGGAAGGATTCGAATGGGGAGCAGAGTGCGAGCAAACCTTCCAGGACCTGAAGAGGTACTTGGCTGAGCCTTCACTTTTGTCAACTCCGCAGCCAGATGAGTCTCTAGTCTTGTATTTAGCTGTTTCTGAACATGCTGTTAGTGCAGTCCTATTAAGGGATTTGGGAACCGAGCAAACCCCCATTTATTATGTTAGCAAGACACTACTGGATGCAGAGACAAGATATCTACCCCTAGAGAAACTTGTCCTGGCACTTAAGACAGCCACAAGGAAATTGCCATACTACTTCCAAAGCCACAAGGTTGTGGTTTATACTGAGTTCCCACTGAAATCACTGCTACGAAAAGCAGATTTCTCGGGAAGAATCACGACGTGGTCCGTCGAGTTAAGCCAATATGATATTAATTATCAGCCACGTACAGTAATCAAAGGCCAAGTGTTGGCTGATTTTGTGGCAGAGTTTTCTCCTACAGTAGCTCTCTTGCCTCCTACGAGAGAGGAACATGAGACTAAGACATTATCCACGAAGAACAAAGTCTCAGTCGAACAGGACCCTATGGAATGGAAATCATTCGTTGATGAATCAGCTTGTAATTCTGGTTCAGGAATTGGGGTTGTCCTTTTTCCTCCAAGAGGAGTAATGATCGAATTATCTGTTCGGCTCGATTTCAGTGCATCAAATAATGTCGCGGAGTATGAGGCACTTTTAGCTGAATTGAGGAGTGCGAGGACTTTGAAAGTAAGATGAGTCAGAGTGTATTGTGATTCACAGCTCGTGGTTAATCAATTGTCCGGGGAATACAAAGCCCGGAATGAGAAGATGGCAGCATATGTGGAGGCAGCCAAAGATTTACTTGATACCTTCGAGAGGGTTCATATTGAACAGATAAGTTCTTGACAGAATGCTCATGCCGATTCTCTGGTTTGGTTAGCCGCAGCTGTTCCAACTGAACTCAAGCGGAGGGTAGTAGTTGAGTACCTGACAGAGCCGAGTATTGGTAGAAGTGTGGGGTTGGTCTTGGACGTGAACCAAGGTCCGAGTTGGATGGACCCGATTGTGGGCTTTTGCGAGATGAAACACTCCCCACCGATAAAAAGGAAGCTCATAAGATTAAAACCAAGTCTGCAAGGTTTTGACTGTCCCAAGAAGGTAAGCTATACAGAAAATCCTTCACGGGCCCATATTTGCTGTGCGCACACCCTGAGATGGTGCAAAAATTTCTTCACGAAATCCATGAGGGAACGTGTGGGAGTCATGCTGGAGGCAGATTCATCGCCCACCGAGAAATTACCCAAGGCTATTGGTGGCCACACATGCAGGAAGATGCAAAGGCATATGTGAAAATTTGTGAGAAGTGTCAAAAATTCTCACCAATGATTCGAAACACCAGCAGAAGACCTGGTGCCATTAACGAGTCCTTGGCCGTTTGCTCAATGGGGAATGGACATTGTGGGTCCACTACACAAAGCAACTGGGAATCGAAAGTTCCTGCTAGTGGCAACAGACTATTTTACTAAGTGAATAAAGGCAGAACCACAGGCCAAAATCACTGAACATATGATAGAGAGGTTCATGTGGAAGAGCATCATCACTCACTTTGGGGTCCCTTATTCATTGATTACTGACAATGGGTCCCAGTTCCAGAAAAAGTTCAAAGCTTTTTGTGCCCAGTATGGGATACGCAATTATTACTCAACCCCAGCCTACCCTCAAAGTAACGGGCAGGCAGAAGCATCCAACAAGACCATTCTTGACGGGATCAAGAAGAGGTTGGACAAGGCTAAGGGGAAATGGCCCGATGAATTGCCACTTGTTCTATGGGCACATAGGACAACACCTAGGAAGTCTACGGGAGAGACCCCCTTTTCGTTGGCATATGGCACAGAGGCAGTCATACCTCTAGAAGTGGGCCTTCCTACCAACAGGACTACATTGGTCGAAAGTGGGGGCAATGATAGGGCCCTCGAAATTGAGTTTGATCTCGTCGAGGAAAGGAGGGAAAGGGCCCTGGTACATCTGGCTTCTTACCAGGAACAACTGATGAAAAGCCATAATAAGCATGTTCACCCTCGAGAATTTGGTGTTGGGAACCTTGTACTACGAAAGGTGCTCGACAACACCAAGGTAGCCAACGAAGGTAAGCTGGGGGCAAACTGGGATGGCCCGTATCGAGTAACCGAGATTGTGGGCATAGGGGCCTATAGATTGGCTGATCTGGACGGTAATCCAATTCCGAGGCCTTAGAATGTCCATAATCTGAGAAAATTCTTTGTTTAGAAGAATTGAGTTTTATTTTAGATTGCACTACGTGATTGTGTGGGAATTACGAATAAAATTCCTTTGTTTTAATTTTTGATTTTATTTTGTTTTGGTTGCAAGGGTTATGAATAACGCCCCCTTGAGTTCAAGTTTATGAATAAATTCATTTCATTCCAATTTGTCAAGCTTTTTGAAATATTCGTTTTGGAAATATGAAATATGGAGTTCGGTATTATTTTCCTTTTTCATATTGGGGAGCAAGGGATTGGCACGAATGCCATATACGAATACATTTATCCTTAGTAAACAGATAGCTTGATAACAGCGCACGAATAAATGCTAAAAAATAAGTATGAAAAAAACTTAACGAAGTATGAGATACTAAAAGTACGAGAGGCTTAAATCAGTTTTTCGATCAAAGTATGAAGGACTTAGATCGATTTTTTATGTATGAGATACTTAAGTATGAGAAACTTACAGATACCTAAGTACAAACATACTTAGTAGAATCCAAGTACGAACAAATTATGGGGATGCATACGAGAACATGCAGAAATCAAGTATGAAATACTTGAGCAACAGACATAATGAGATATGTCCAAGATACTTTTGACTAAGTACGAGAGACTTAGATCTGTTTGTTGAAAGTACGAGATTGTAACGCCCCTAATTTTTAGATACGTTAAAAGGATAATTTATTACAGAAATTAAAGAGAGTCACTGCCTATTATTAAAACATAACCCTCGTAAGAGTATTTCAAACATAAAATAGGGAACTAGGGTTCCTAACTACTGCTCCTCTTGTTCCTCCATCCTAGTGAGTTCTTCAACTCCGAACGCCTCCAAGGTGAAGAGTTCGCCCTGTTCATCTATCAGA
>BPLS01000560.1:0-27696 GCA_019656275.1 Rhododendron kiyosumense
TTTGGTTTCTTCTGAACATGATCTCATTCAGGCGAACCATTTTTGTTCCCCAATAAGGTGATGGCTGATACAATATTTCTAGTACTTGATTGGTGATTATGCCTCAATATTTGGATGGTTGTCAAAATGCATGTTCAGACATCCTACCACACGTGAAGTTCTTAATTATATGGGATTGTTGCCAATCAGTAAGAAATGCTTAACAAAATTAAGAATTATTTGATCAATTGGTTGGCAGTTCTATCATTTTTTTAATTGGCGTTGGTAATTCTATCATTGGAAATGAACTTTCAATCTTTGCAGGCTCTGGGGTCAGCACTGATATCTGGACTTGCTATGCTGCAAGAATCATGACTGTGTCTGTAATCCCATTTATTGTTGTCCAATTGCTACAAACTATGAGTTCGACTTCAGGAAGGCGCTTAGCAGTCCTGATTGCACTTATTTTGTCACTTGCGATGCTGCTTTCATATTGTCTTTATCAGGTAAACATAGTCCCAATCCTGCAATTATCCGTGTTATGCAGTATGTTCCCTAATTTTGGTCAGTGTCTTGTTCTTATTTGCTTCAATTATATATCTTCTGGCTTTAGCTAGTGTTCCAAGGTTTTTAAAGGTGTTTGTGGGGCGCGCCTTGGAGCGTTGGGGCGGTGAGGCAAGGCCAAATCGCCTCAAGGCTTGAAAATTTGGGAGGTGAACCACGAAGGTAGTTGCCTATTTTCCGCACCTAGGCGTACACCTCAGTCGCCTTTTATGCCCCGATTGGTGCTGCCTTAGCTTGTTGGAAGTCGATCATCATCTACAGTCGTGCTTTGTGACAAACTGATGTGCTCTATTAATAACTAATAAAGTGATAATTTAATAAGATAAAAAGTTAATAACTAATAAAGTGATTGTTATAGAGTTTCTCAATTAGTTATTAACTGATAAGGTAATAATAAGGTGGCGTTCCGTTTTCTTTTTAAACCTTTTTTTTCAAAAATAAGTTAATTTCAAGCTCAAATATAATGAAAATGAAAAATAATTTTGTAATTTTTTTTTGCACCATTTAAAAGATCTCAATAAGATCCATATTGGTAGGAAAAATATTTGCGTAAACACATGATTTTTTAGCTTGAAATTACCTTACTTTTCTAAAAGTTCCTTTTTTAGTAACTAGAACGGGCCCTAAGTCATTAACTGATAATCTACTTTATGCTATCTTTTATGATCTGCACTTTTTTTTAATTTTTAAAGTTATTTTATTAATTGAATTATTTAAAAAATCAAAAATCAAAAGGCTTACGCTTCAATGCCTTGGGGCGTATGCCTCGCCCCATGGAGGGTCAAGTGCCTCGCCTTGAGCTTTCACCTCTGAAAACTTGTTCCTTCTTGAAGAGAGCAATTCATGTGATCAGTCGCAAGTTTATACAACCTGAGAGCTTCACTTCAAAAGCTAAGATTGGGAACCCTTATTTATCATGTTGAACCTTTTAGTCGGCTGGTTAAGTTTCGTCCTGGCTTTTCAGATTTGATTGTCAGACTGCTTTCTCTCTTGGTACTTGACTGTCCTTCTCTGAATGTAGGTTTTCCAGCCCTGGATACAAGTCAGACGAATTGCTTTCTCGAAGCATAAACATGTTATATCAGGAATTCTAAAACATCTAAAGCAGCGTGCCCTAGGAAGGCTCCTCAGGGATGATGGAACACCTAATGAAGATGTTATAGCGAAGTTTGTTTCTCTTGATACACTCAATGCAGATTTTGATCACATACTTTCATGTTTCCTGACTCTTGAATCTCATTTTGATAGGCTATTTCATGCAATGGATGTGGATGGTGATGGCCAAATTTCATATGCTGAATTGAAAGCTATGATCATTGGAATCCAATTTGATGAGATTAATTTTGATGAGGCTGATGCCACGGACAAAGTGATGAAAGACTTTGATACGTCATTGAATACAAAAATAGAAGAGCGGGAGTTCATTGCTGGAATCTCAAGATGGCTTGATGAAGCGAGGCACTCTGTGGCTTCTTCTAATGCTGGTCCCAACACAGTGAAATATCTGGAGAACTTCCACGAGGTATGCTGTGCTCTCTTAATAGATCTAGTACGTTACACTTTTAGGATTCTGATGAAGTCATGTTGATGCACTTACAGCAAACAAAGAGAGAGCACTATCTTTTGGGGGATCAAAGCGATGAAGTAGTTGAGGGTGTTGAAAACCCTAAGAAGATTATTATTAAAGCAGTGTTGCTGCTGCTGCTTGGGGCTTTGATTGCAGCTGCATTTGCTGATCCTTTGGTAGATGCTGTTGATAATTTCTCGGATGCCACAGGCATTCCTACTTTCTTCATCTCATTCATTGGGCTGCCCTTGGCTACCAACTCCAGCGAGGCTGTATCAGCAATCATCTTTGCCAGCAGGAAAAAGCAGAGATCTGCCTCGTTGACTTTCTCAGAGGTATGGTTTCCTCAATCATATGCATTGTCCAAAGGGGTATATAGATTTGAGATCTGCAGTGGGACCTAGCTTGCATGGAATGGGTTATGTTACATGGACTGGGGACAGCTATCAGGTGCAGAAGTGTAGGATACATTTCTTTTCCATGTCATGGTCAAGGTGACACGCCAGAGTACTCTTTTTTGTAAGGATATTATTTCTATTTTCTAGAATAAATAGGGCATACAAGGTGTCTTGAGACATTTTATGCGTGGGATTCCTTGCATCATTCGTCAGAGACTCCAATTACGAAATATGCTTGCAGCAAATGCCAACTAACCGATCAGATAAGGATCCAATACTCTTCCCAAGGTGTCGGGTGTAGTACTTTAATTTATACATGTAGAAGAGTCTACATAACATGGGACTCAAGTGTATGTATTGCAGGCGGATATGTGTGCCATGTGTCACAATCATCAAATTTCCATTTCAAGGACACGGGAGCACACCAAATATTCATGTTTTTTTCCTATATATCTTATTTCTGACATAAATAGGGTTTACAAGTAGTATTGGACTATTTCAAGCATAATATTTCATGGTGAATTAATGTCCTATTTATTAGGTGAACATCCAACTAAAAATGTTTGACACGGATCTCATACAATCATTCAAGTGTCTCACACTTGTACAGTTGTACTGTATATGTTTGGAAGAGTCCATGTAACATAGGTCGGGAGAATAATCCACTAATCTCTATAAATTTCTTGTTGCAGTTATATGGGGCGGTCACCATGAACAATGTCCTTTGCTTATCTGTCTTCTTAGCGTTGGTTTACGTAAGGGAACTGACATGGGACTTCTCGGCAGAGGTACTGGTTATCGTTATTGTTAGTGTCGTGATGGGTGCGTTTGCCAGCTTCCGCACCACCTTCCCTCTCTGGACAACGTTTGTTGCCTTCCTCCTTTATCCATTTTCCCTGGTACTGGTTTACGTTCTTGACTACGTTTTTGGCTGGTCGTAGACTCATGGAGGTGGTGCATTCTGGTGACAACTAATAATCGAGACTGGAACCTTTAAATTCCTGGATGTCTTTTTTTTTTTGGTTGGAGAGTGAACATTTGAGTTATGCGCCCGGATTACTCATACTAGTGACTTCAGATAGTCTGGAGCTATGGTGTGGTAGATGTTCTAGATTAGAGAGAGCCATCATCATCAATTGGCATTCTGGAGTGTCATTGTCTTTGCAGGAGTTCAGTTTATCTAGTGTTCCTTTGGATATTCATATTGTAGTATTGTGACTTTTGTGATGTTATTCTAGCGTATCCTCTGGAATTTTGAATTGGAAATATCGTCATTCGGTAAAAAATTATGCAACAGCTGCTTTTGAGTGATGCATGATTTTCGGTGTCAACATGTTCAGAGCGAAAGAGCATTATGATTCTTTGAAATTGCATTTTCTGCTTTCATTTTGAAGTTGAAAATTGTTACCCATTCCACGTTCCTTTTTACATTCATTGTTACGAAGTCTCGCAAGTGATGGTGGGATGGCCGAGGGTAGTAAAAATGCAGGTTTGCCTTTTTGCCAAACCATTGGACATGATTTGTAAATAGATTTGGTTTGGTGAAATCTATTCCTGCTAGGATGTTTGGTTTGCGCTTCGACTCTTTCGGATTGGTTCGATTAAGTTTGGATTTCCATTTATATCATTTTGGTGCTATAGCTAAGTTATAATTGGGTAAAATGTCATGAATTTGACGAGATTCATAGTTTTGCAACTAATTTAATCACAAAGCTCAATTTTTGACATTGTGGCAAGTAGTTTTATGGTAGAAACTAGCAACTCGAACCTGGGTCTTGTGTAACTAGGTCCTGAGTTTCCATCACCGAATCAACCTTCATTGGAGGCCTCTTTCATTCTTAATCTTGCCAAAAAAAGAAGCAGCCAAAGAACTGCACATTTACATTTACCCATCAAACAAGAGGAAAACAGTTAAAGTTTGGTTATTTTTTTGCACTCCATTCTTTATAAGAGCATTCCAATTTTAGTATTCTAGTGTTTTTGTAGTGTGTATTTCTTTTTTTTATATATTATTTTGATCCGCTTGTAGTGTGTAATTTGGAATACTAAAAGTACAACTACTGGAGTGGTTGTAAAAAATGTGGAGGTCAAAAATCATTCCTAGTTTTATCCAGCAAGTTTGACAGAAACATCTAGGCCTGCCGATACATAATAGAAAATGGGCTTAGCCACTCTTAAGGGAAAACAACACTTAGCCACTCTTAAGGGAAAACACTAGGCCTAAGCCACACCACCATTGGAAATAGACTAAAATCTTCTATAACTTCAGGTTTAGGTCAAGATTTTCTCCCACACTACTACTGGATGCTATAACTCCGGTTGTTACCGGGCCAATTCGTGCCTTTGCCGAAGGATAGAAGGTATAGAATGCCTGATGTTGCGTCGATCTGCTAGGTCCTGGTTGGTGTATTGGGCCTGCAACACTTCCCTGAAAACAAAACATAAGTAAACTATTAAGGAGAGAATGAAATCCGGAATCGGGAAATTGGGTAATGGGTTTATGTTGTTTATTCTTACTTGAAATGGTAGAGATTCAAAATCTGGTAATTCCTGGCTATGTGGATTCAGAAACATTGAAGGGTGCTTGGAATTTGAACCGGGACGTGGCACGACCATTGTTGGAGGGGCCAATGTGAGGAAATCTCCATTCAAATCCTCGTTTTCTTTGGTAGCCTTGTTTGGATTCAGCTCAGGTAAGGCACTTGAGCTTGAAGATCCTTCTCCGAAGAGGTTGCTGATGCATGTCAACGTACAAGAATTCGTTGCGATTTGTTAGAACAATATCCGTAATATACAATTCAGACGGTATGAATGCAGAAAATAAAGAATAGAAAATATAAATTACTCAAGAACACATGATTTAGGTGATCCATCCGATTTGAACTAAGTGCGCTGCAACCCAAGTGGATAACTAAGGTAACAAGTTGGATTCGCAAGAAACATGTTGTACAGTATTATCAGGCTCCACACTCCGTAACGAAACGACACTAAAATGGTTTCAACGCAAGGTAAAGGCGAACTCATCAGAAGTAAGCTAACCTGAAAATTGGGTTGTTGAGCTCAACATTAACCGCACCTCCATTGCCATTGCCAGAAAAAGGTTCATTTGATCTGTTGGTGGGAACTTTGCAGGGGAAAGAGAGGCCTGGTACATTGTCTACAGAGAAGGGATATGACCTCTTCCTGCCAACCATCTACATTGCATTATAAACAACCTTACGATATACGTAGATGAAAACAAATTTCATTGAATTCAGTAAAAGGGAAATAAAATGAACCGAAATAAGTAAGAACAACATCTGATTAATACTTCTATTTCCATCCAAGATAAAACATCAAAATGAAACACATCCTCTAATGTCCTGATTTTTTTTTATATTCATCAGCAAATGGTCTTGTTTTTATCTAGAAAGCGATTTATACGAAGCGCTGTCTAAGACTAGAAGAATTGATCCAAAACTGAAATCAATCGGTCATATGTACCCACCTTAACAAGTTAGTAAATGTTCAGGCTAGAAAATTAAAGCAAGTTGAGAACAATACCTTCTCCTCCTCGGACCAAATAGGTGTGTAGTTCTTGCCATGAAAGCTTTGGTTTGAGGGGGGCTCCATCTGAGCATAATTTATCCGTGACGATGATGAAGTCCCTGATGAGACATTCACCTGCAATTACCACACATTCTCATCCTTCTTCAATGCATAATAAGAGGACAATTCAAAAGCAAATCCAAGATTGTGAACCCGTTAGGAATAATCGAAAAACATGCACTTATTTACTAAGTACCATTGATAAAGAAGTTGAAGGAGGTTGCTGCTGGATTTGATGTGCTCTTTGTGTCACAATTTGGGGAGCCCAAACGGGTTTTGATTCAAAGGGTAATTTCATATTCGACCGAAATGTAAGTCCTTGGTTTTCTCCTTCAAGAATATTGTAGTCACCATTCCAAAACTTGGGCAAATACCCCTGCCCCAAACCCGGAACCAACGGCCACCCAATATCCCCTCCATCCCCATCTGATGGTTTTGACAATGCAAAAGCATTTGGATGAAGAAAATCTATACTGGGTATGGAAGAATCTTGTCTGAAAACCGGCGAAGAGAGATCGGTCGGCAATGGGGGAGGAGGCAAAGGGACCAAAGATGGTGAAGGGTTATGCCTAAAATTGGGTGAGGAATTACTAGGTGACAGAAATGAAATGGGTGAGGAAATAGGAACATCCTTCTTTTGTTGTTCCTCTAATCTGATCTTCTCAAGCTGAGCCACACCTAGTCCTCTTTGTGGGACTTTTTTTTCCTTTAACCTTTTTGATGATCTGCTACTACTACTACCACCACCATCGCCGCCACTACTATTGCTATACCTCTGGGTATGTTCTTCTTGTGCCATTCCCGTGTCTCAATCCAAACAAAAATGGAGGCGATCGCACCCCCAAAAATTACGAATCTGTTATGTTATACTAAAAGCTTACAAAATAACACCAAGACTACAAGGATTCATATTTCATGCATTAACTTTATAGTGTTTGGAAGCCCCAAATTGAAATTCTGGCTTCTGAGTAATTTAATCAAGAACAACTGGGAAATGGGTCATGCATGGAAAGGGATGCACCAAATTACAATTAATTTGAGATACCCAAAATCCAAAGAATGACAATCTGAGGGGTTGGGGAAAAACCCAAAAGCAAAATCTAGTGGAATGAATGGAAAACCCAAATCTCAATCTGTAGATTATATGAAATCTTGGTGGATGGAGTGAAGATCAGCTACATAAATGGAAAGGAGAGAACTTTCATTAATTCATCTTGGATTGTGGTTGTGCATGTGGGTATTTTGAGAGAGAGAAAAATGGAAAGAAAGCTTTATATAGAGAGAGTGTATCTATGAGATTCGGATTTTTCTGAAACCAAGTTGTTTGTGTGTCGGAGGGACAGATCAGATGACTAAATTTACGAAACCCATTTTTCGAAATTCAAACTTTAATGCCAAATCTAAAGCAACTATTTGAAAACTTTCTTTACTAATTTATTGCCGAAATCCTCGCTCCACTCCTCATTTCCTTCCTCCTAGACCGACTCTCATGCATTCTCTACATCTCAGCTCTCTCTCTCTCTCTCTCTCTAAACGTTGTTTGTTTTTTTGTTTTTCTTGATTGAGTACTAAAAGGGGTAGCATTGCCATGGTTGTGTGACCTCTGCTGTTTTTTGCATTTAAAGGTATCGGTGGCTGGCTGGTATTCCAAATAAAATAGGAACAAGATGCGCGGCCCACTAACGGTTTCACTGGAAAATAAGTATTTCTCTTTTTTTTAGTTACAATAATTCATTTGGAAAGTCGTGTTAATTTTTTAAGTAAAAAAGTAATTTTTTCGTGCATAGTTTTGATTGAATTTTCATCTAAAAAAAAGAAGAAGTAGGGCCAATGATTTTCACACTCATTTTTCTGATGAGTGCACTCCATTTCTTGTCTTTCAGCGAATTTTCTATTTATAATTTTCACACTAAAAGAAATAAATAGAGTGCATTAATCAAAAATTGGACGAAAATTTACTTCTCAAAAAGTAACTAAATTTTTTAATTTACGAACACAAAAATCTCAAAAAATAATACTCCTACACATCTTCTCTCCCATTTCATGAATTCCTCCTTCATGGGGTATATGCTTTTTAATCTGCCACATGACGCAGATTAAAACTAGTGGTTAGGGACCATGACCTTTGTACCGTATATCAATCTTTAATTTTGAAAGTAGAAAAATAAGGCAATGAAAGTCCCGTAGCTCAGTTGGTTAGAGCGTTGGTCTTATGAGCCGAAGGTCGCGGGTTCGAGCCCCGCCGGGACTACTTTTTGTTTTTTTTGTTTTCTCAATTCTTGAAGTGTCGGAGTTCCTACTGCAAATGGGGGGAGATGGTTTTAACCAGAAGCTTGTAAATTTATTAGAAGGGAACTGATTTTCACGCTCCAAGATTTACCGCAGGCGCTAAAAACAAAAAAGTGGAGTACCTGCAGTAAATCTTGGAGCGCGAATATCAATTCCCTTATTAGAAAGTTTTTGTTTTTTTGTTTTCTCGTTATTTTTTTCCTCCAGCTTATCCACGGTTGGCCTTGCTTTGCTATCTTTCTCAGCCGGCACTCCCCGGCCCATTCCTCCACATTCCAAAATTTGGCGACGGATAGCTTCCTCTCTAGCTAACTGAAAGCATCAAGCAGAGCATGGATATCGACAGTACCGTTTCAAGCGATTCTGAGTTTCCTATCTCCCTGTGCTTCACAGCTTTTGAAGTTTAACCAACAAATGTGATCACATGACATATATTGGTTCTCCTTTCCCTTATAAAAAGGTCTATCCAAAGCTGCGTCGAACCATTTTGCAAGTGTAAACTGAGAGGTTAAACAGAAAAATTAGATATTGCGCGCAGTGCCGGCCCCGACGTTTAGGTTGCCTAAGCCCGACCTTAAACTTGGTTACCCACTTGTTATTAAGTCATAAAAAAAATCAAAGTTATATTGTGCTTTTAGTTTGAATTCTATTAATAAATGAAAATTAAAATGAAATTCCAGTTATAGTGCTCTATGATTTAACAAGATCTGATTCAAAAAAAAAAAAATGATGGGTTTCTATTTATTTTTAGCTTTCATTTATTTATTTTGATCATTGTTCAAAATTTAATGATAAAATGAAAAAGAAACATTATGGACCAGCTAGCAAAAATTCAAATCTGACTTTAAAAATGGTTAATTTTTTCATTGAAGTTTTTTAAATTAGTGCCTAACTATCTGTGTATGTATGCAAATAACCTTTGTGAGTCCTTTGTATGCACTAGTATGTGCATATGCATGTATATTTTTTATTTTTTTATATTTGCATACATAACTCTGTGAGTATGAGAGTATTTTTTTTCCTTTTTTTAGGAGTGTGACAATAATTATTGATGTAGAAGAAGTATCTCCCAAAATTATGAATGACAACAAGAAGAATGGTATTTCAAAAATGAGTTGTGATATGTATTCCAGATTCAGTGGTGGAATGATAAATATTCCATTGTATCACTTTTGAGATACTATACATTTGTGGTGTACTCCAACAACAAATATTCTTTCACTTCATGAACAAATTGTAAAGAGATAGAGAAGTGAGTGCACTACGGTCAACGAAGATGAGAGAGAGGGACTTAAAGGAAACAGAATTCTAGACAAATGGAAAGAGTAAACAAAATTACTCATTCCAAGCTACTCCAGATTGTTCCACGTCGTCAGCAGCAGAATTGCCCTAAGTGAAAAAATGATTTTTCAATGCTCGGCACAAGATTTGAACCCTGGCGCCTTGCCCGAGCAAAAACTTACGCACGGCCTACTAACCAGCGGATCAGATGCAACATTCATGCTAGGATTGCGTCAAAATATTAATATATATACATATATATTTACATGGAATTTTTTTTTTTTGGGTTGTCCTAGGGTTGCCCAAGCCCAAGGACTTGCGGGGCTTACCCCGGGGCCGGCCCTGATTGCGCGTTCTAGCCTCTTTCTTATAACTTGCTCATGTTCATGGACAGTGTGTTTGGTGCTCCCCAAAACCTGAGCAGCAATAGAGATTGGAAATGTAACTAGAAAATGCTAACCTCCGCCATCAAGATGGAAGATAATAAGTAAAAGGTGCATTGATATCTGCATGCAAAAAGTGTATTAATATGTGTGAAAAAAGTATTACTAATATCTGTGAGATATGCATTGATATCCGAACTTATTTGGAATTATTTGTGTAGTATTCTCCGCCCAGTGGCGGAGGAGGGTTAGCAAGACTGATTCTCGGGAATTCTTGGGTACGTCAATGGAAAAAGGATTAAGACCTGAAACACAAGTTCATTGTAAATTTAGACCATGCTTGAAAAAAGATTACGAAAATCGGTTATCGCAGAGAACTTAGGCAGTATTCGATTCAATAAAATGAAGCTGGAATGGAATAGCCATCCCTTTTCAATGCTCATTCTTTGGTTTACTGATAGCACCTGAGTGGTTTCGAATTTGAGACCTCTAAAATGAAAAGAACACACTTTTTCTTTAGAAGCTACAAAAACAAAAACAAAAACAAAAAATTCAATACCAATGAGGCCGGCCAGTGCTTTCCAGGAACCATTAAGCATGGTCCTTTCTATTGGGCTAACAATATCCCTGTTGTAAGCCCATAGTAGATGTGTCTTTTAGTTAGTTAACGGAGAAATTTTTCAGTGCCGGGTGGGCACGGGCCACATGGTGCTTTGCACCATCCGGCCGTCCAATGAAGTTTTGGACGGCCCAAATTTGTTCGGCTGTTTTAAAGTGTGAAATGACTAAAATACCTCTCGGTAGCCGAATAGATCTCAGCCGTCCAAAACTTCATTGGACGGCCGAGATTGGTGCCGGACACCACGTGGCCTGTGCCAACCCGGCACTGAAAAATTTCTCTAGTTAAGGGCTCAAACCAGCCCAAAATGAAGGAAATCCGAACAGGTCAACTGGCAAGGCCGAAAAAGAAAGAAAGAAAGGGGTTTACTAGGCAAAAAAGGAAGATTCATAACGCACTTGAAACCTATTAGATAAACAAACTTAAAACTTGATATTCAATGATTGAGAAGCAAACTTCATAAAGCAAAGGGGTTGGCTTGATGGGCGAGACCTGAAAATTAAGAGTTTGCTCCATCCTACGTTGCTATCAATTTTTATAGAACCAATTTATATAAAACCTTCTTGCTTTAACTGGTTCCCGCTAGTGGACAGTGGAATTGGTTCCGCGGAGATTAATCCTTGATATTCTAAGTGTATAAAAATAAAGTAGAGAAGTAACCTTCATGTTTTGTTCATCATAACTAGTATAGATTACAAAAACACGAGTAATTCCTGGAAGCCGGGATGGTGCAGAGCCTCAAAAGCGTTGCACCTTGCAAAGTGCAATTCGTCCAAATTTTAAAAATCCTAGAAGATTTTTTTTTTAAATCTGGACCATTAATTACCGAGAAACGGTCTGGATGAAGCACTGCAACTTATAGTGCGGTTCAGGTTCCCAGAGCCTTCCTAACAGTCAATTGGAGTTGAATACTATAATTAGGACGCAATTACTACCTACTATAATTAGGACGCAATTACTACCTAAATTTTACCCATTTTACGTACATATAGACTCACTCGGCACATCTACTTGGATTGCGACCATTACCCGAATTACGGAGCACACAAT
Organism: Rhododendron kiyosumense; assembly: GCA_019656275.1. NCBI lineage: Eukaryota > Viridiplantae > Streptophyta > Magnoliopsida > Ericales > Ericaceae > Rhododendron > Rhododendron kiyosumense. The sequence goes on from BPLS01000560.1 coordinate 11,719, forward strand.
TCTGAAGTTTGATTGCATTCTTTCTACATTCTTTTTTAATAATTTGGTATCCGGCTCAATGAACCGACTAATCCAAGAGATCAATGTCATTGTCTATTAGAGGTGGCCCAATTAATTACAATCGAAGCAAAGCTCGTATGGATTGGGTTAAGAGAGGGATTGATAGCACGCAAATGGGAGTCAAGCTCTGGGCTGAATGTTCTTGAGACCTTTGGTTGCCAACTTGTCATGTGATTACCATTGTACTAAGCCTAGGGTAAAAACGTGTGGCGCTTAAGTAGTACTTCTTCCGTCCCCAATTTATTTGTCTCATTTTTTACTCTTTTTTCCCAAAATATTTGTCCAAATCTAAATTGACTTTGAAATATTCCCATAATGCCCTCTATCTTATGCATCAAAGAGAATGCACTCTCATCCACACCAAAAGGCAAGGGGTACTCTTGGAAATTTCAAGCTTTTCAAAGGTAATCTTTTATTTTCTTAATAAATTGAAATTTTTTCAAGATTAGACAAAAAAAATTGAGATGGACGGAGTAGAAAATAGTTGCATTGTAGAATCTTTGGTTTATGCAGGCCTATTATCATCAAGATGAGCCATTGAGTTCTGTATTATACTGAAAATTATTATGGTTCTGCCCTAACTTTAGCAATTATTAGGGTTCTGCCCTACCTAGCAATTATGATGGTGCGGCCATAACTTTAGCACTTTTGAACTAACCTCAACTACAAAAACTACTCTCTAAGGTACACTTTCCTTTTATGCTTTTGGAATACAAACAGATCAACCTCCAACCGCTACCGAGGTAGCCTTTCTTTCTAGAAAATATACACTCAAAGAAGGGCATTTTGACGTCGTGGTCAAGACATGAGACTTAAAGTTTTACTCCTTCCTAATTTTTTAAATTCGTAACATCTCAGGTGTTATTAACTCATTTGGGCTAGTCCATATAGAATTTTACTCTGACTTTAATTGACACCCTCGTAAGTAGACGGTGGGCTCCCATGTTTAGTCGAGGTGCACGTAAGATGGTCCGAACTCCCGAGTTATTGAAAAGAAGAAGAAGAAGAAGAAGAAGGAGGGCATTTTGAGCACTTTGTTGCATTGTTTGTTTAAGTTAAGAGGCTACCTAGCTAATCTATGATATGGACTCTTATTAGGTCATATTCGGCATGCAATTTTTTATGAGATGTGGAACCTTGATAAAAGTAGTTATTTTACGTTGTACGAGTTTTGCAATAAAAATACAAAGAAATTGGTCCACATATGGATCCTGTCTCCTCACATTACACTTATTTAATTCACAGTTTTTAAATAATTATTTGAATTTACACTTCTTTAATCATTATTGAATCCCCACTTTATCATCTAAAAACCCATTAATGGTTTCCTTTGTTATTCCTATATTTAGGTCCATGATGAAACCACTGAATAATTTTGCGATCTTGTGCCGCTGACTAATTATTATTATTATTACTAAAGTACAAAAATTCGCACTAGTGGATTCCCATAGAACACTAGGGATTGCTTGAGGGTAAAATATGTATTTGCTCATTAAATTAAGGGCGCGGTTATTCGCAACCCTTTATTTTCTCCCATAGCCCACTATATTTCAATAAGTGGTTGTTGAAAATCATAAATAACATTTTGGTAAATAGCTGTTGAAAATAAGATTATATTTCGGTAACTACGTGTTGAAAATATGTTCAACTTTCGGTAAACAACTACCAAACATGCATTTTCAGTAAATAGCTATTAAAAAAAATATCATATTTCGGTAATTGAATGCTGAAAATGTATCTCAATTTCGGTAACTAACTATCGAGTATAATTGAAAATTTTTAACGAGCTATGGAAGAAAATGAAGGGCTACAAATAGCCGCGCCCTAAACTAATGGATTTTTGTTTACTTTCCTCTTCAACTATCAATTGCACACACTTACCCCTTCAACCATCAATTGCACACACTTGCACCTTTAACTATCCAATTGCTACTTACCAAGGACAAATCGTCAATTCCATCCAAAAAAATGGATGGACCTTAGAACTAAGGGAAAAAAAGTCTTTTCCATAACAATATATCCCATATCTATATGTAAATCTCTTCTTCCTCAACCCAACACCCGTCGGAAACACAATCAAAATATAGTATCAGAAAAGAACATTAGAACGCTGAAGTTTCATGAATATTCACATCCGTTTTGTAAAAACATTGTAATATAGAACTACTTATGTAGATTAAAATCCTTTCAGGATGTGATTCGATTACCACATCAGCCGAACGCCAGATTTCCTAACCTTTCTATGCTCATCTTTGAGGTGGCTCCTACGAAAGCTGAAGAGCAATGACCGCAACCCATCTCTTACCAAAGCTAAAGACAAGAAAATAGGACAGATGTTTAAAACCATTTGATCTACATTTTTATTGAATCTGCTAAAGTCCCCACCAATAGTCAGCAATGTTCTCCAATTTCAAGCTTCCAACCTTGCTTAATTTACATATTTCAGCTCTAAAATTCCAAAGTTAATGCATAATGAATATGAACGGGAAAACATGAGAACATGATTCCCTTTTTGAATCAACAGTAGACTTCGAGATAGCCTGGAGATGTCTTCATTCATTGCAAAAGTGTCCAAACACGAGCGAATGACTGATGGCTTTTAGCGCTTCGATATAAGCAAAACTAGTAGTACAAGAAGTTGTAAGCTAGTAAGTCTTGTATCCGATTTACATCTTCTAGAGAGAGAGAGAGAGAGAATAGAGGCAGCAATTTCTGTTCGAGAATGGGTGTTGGGTTGAAAAAGAAGAGATCTACATATAGATATGAGATAGATTGCTACGGAAAAGACTTTTTTACCCTAAGTTCTAATGTTTCTGTCCAATTGATAGTTGAAGGGGTAAGTGTGTGCAATTGATAGTTGATCAAGGGGGAAGTAAACAAAAAGCAATTAGTTTAAGGGGCAAGTACATCTTTTACCCATTAATTAACAACTCACGGAGGGTAACGGGGGACACTCCCATAATCTCATTGGCAAATTATCAAGTGGCCTTCCTTGAATAGTTGTGGAGTTCTTATAACCACAAAAATAAGTAAAGGTGGGTTCTTCTTGGAAGTGGGAGCTCTATAGCGAGCAAACTCACTACAACTACAGAATGTAGTGAATAATCGCACCCGTGTATCTCAGCAATCAACGGTTCCCTATAAGAGTTTCTTTTAAATCCAAACCATTGAAAATGCTATTGGTCGACGGCTGCCATTACTCACTACACCCTGTAGTGAGGACCCCAGCTTAATTCTTCCAAGGCTTGTTCTAGTACGTTTTATGGCTAGTTCTTTCTACTCTTTAAGGGGGAGGCCACTTGAAATGCATGAAAGTAGAAATCTAGATCAAATGGCGCACATGTAATAAATTCTTGAAAGCCACGGGTCGAAGTTAATTAACAATTTCATTCAGCTGAACACCCAGGTTGGATCATCATCTCCAACAGCCGGACAAGCAGCAAAAACAAGCTAAATCCCCAAGGCCATCGACAAAGTCAAGGAGAGGGTTTCGCACACGTGAGTCTCTCTTCATCTCCCCCCCAATATGCTTAGTTCGTGCCACATAGGTCTTTGGTGGTCAGTCTCTGTCATCAGTTGCTTTCCTTTTGTGATAAAACGAGATTGGTGTTTGTTGCTTGATCGCTTTTCCTAGCCTTTATGAATTTTCTTACGTACCCTAAGATACAAAAACTGATACTGTATCTAATCCAGTTTCATCGTCAACTTCTCCAAAGTGCCCACGCCCATGACTAGACAATAAGAACAAAGTCCTAATCTTTTGTCATTTACTGCAATAACGCCAAGCCACACATTTAAACAAACTTTTGAAGGCTTTGAAATGACATGGAATTCATGAATCTCAAGAGGTGATGTTTTGTTTGGACTATGAAAGCTATGATCATCCCAACACTTGCCTAGGTTTAGATTGGAGCCTAATTTATTTTATTTCTTTGGACCAAAAACTGCCGTATAGCCACTTCAAGAAAAGTAGAAAACCTTTCTGATGCACTTGGCATTTGAAAATTCAAACCTCTAGGGCCTGTTTTTTTTTTTTGATCCGCACCTCTAAGGCCTGTTTGGTACTAACAAATAAAGCCTATTCCAGGCCTCGTCGCCCGATTATTTTTGCCCCTTAGGAAAGTCAATAGTGTCTGTTATAGTTAGTGATGTTTTAAATCTCAATCAAATGGTATCTATCACTGGGCTATCACTCCAGACTCTTGGTAAGAGCCATTCTCGCCGCAAAATCTAAGATGAGGCCACATTGACCAAACGCAGCTGACCAAAAAATAATTTTTTCTTCAATATATATATATATATATATATATATATATATATATATATATATATATATATATACTAGCGAACAACTAAAGTTACACATTTTGAAGACAACTAAAGCTACATGTCAAATAATGAGCAAAGGGAGGACATGTAAAAAATGGGTAGGAACAAAGTAAACTATGGCATATGTGCAGGACATATCGAGATGCAAAAATTATTCAAGTTTTACAAAAATTTCCAAATGGATTAACTTGCAATAAAGTTTCTTGGATAGTTTGTAGTACATCCTTCTCAAATGCTGATTTCTACGACTGCGGGCGTCCAAAGCTGGAGCAGGATCATAAATATACAGTTGAGTATACGATGCTTCCTTTCCTGCAGTGGCAGCAGTGAACCTGCACGATGTCCCAATTCCCCACGGATAGTGAAAGATGTAGAACCCCTTCCAATAAGCACTCGCGGATCCAATGTAGCTTCAAGACTTGTGAAAGTATTGGTTGCATTATACTCTCGAGCATGCTTTCAAAATGATATTGATCGATCATCATCCCCATCATATAATGCTCGAATTGGTGGAGGGGGTGTAATAAGTGTACGTAGCCTTATCTTTCATTTGAACAACAAGTGCTGAATAATGGATGACTTACAGAAGATTTTGCCAATCTCTCATCCATCCAATGTAGGGCTTTACAATGAAGACATTGAATATCCATATTGCCAAGATTATACCTCCCTAGAATTATGTGAGCTCTACTAGGTCCCTCAAAATTCATAGGCACTTCTAATTCATCTTCACAACATAGTTCCACTCGGTCGGTAATAGTAGGCCTAAAAAAATTATTAAATACTCAGTTTTGGTCCTAAAAATTATTTAAAACATGGGAGATGCAATTCATCCACAAAAAAAAAAGAGAGAAGGCGTACTGATTCATGTGTGTGGTGGAAGATGTGCTTGGCATGAAGGGCAGAGACGTGAAAGTTTGTGCGACCCTTTGTCACTTCTCTATAGAATGGGTGGCAATTGATCCTTGTCCGACGCAGTTGAGAGGACAACGACTGATGGCAAAGAAGGAGAATCTGCTTGGGGTATCGGTTAAAGACATTCGTTGGTTCGCTCTATTTGAGACCGTTGTCCCGATGGATAAGAATGGCCTGGCTTTAGATTTCTCTCTCGTTCTCGTTGTGCACGTTGGGCCATTGCTTTTTTTGATATAATACTACCATTGGGTACCTTAAATACCGACAACACATGTCAGGCTATGTTTTTTCAATTCAATTTATCTTGACCACCCATAATTTCAACATTACATATATTTTTAAAAATTTCTATCGATGTTTGGTTGTTACTTTCATGATCTCTATATAAATAGTGTAGGAAGTACGTACCTCACGAATACGCATGACATTCACATTCCGCTCTTCATGATTACAAAAAGAATAGACTTCAAGCTGAAACATTTTTTTTTCTTTTACTTGGGTTTGTATCCCCTCAAATTAAATTTTAGCCCTCAGCTCACGTGGAAGTTTGATGCCTACAATCTTCTGTAAAGGAAAAAAAAGTAGCTCTATTCAAGAACTAAAATGCACAATTCTATTGTCTCCAAATATCACCAACCCCTAAGCTCCAACCCCCACTTTCAAATTGCCCATAAACTACTTACCCCTACCATCTGCACATAACATTGGAGAGATTTGGCCTTTAGGTAATAGGAACCCACCAAATAATGCATTGCAGAAGCAGAACACCTGTTCTTTTGCTTCGAAAATTGCAAAAAGGTAATATAAGAAAAGTAACAGAGAAAATACTATAAAATCAATGACTTGAATGCTTAGACTAACCCTTTATTAAATTCAGTTTGGTATCTACCCTGCATTCTAAGATTGATTAATAGTAAACTGATTTTCTAGGATGAAAAATACAGGGAAAGTGACCAAATGGATCATAGAAAGGCACTAATGCTTCTAATTAGGAATTTTTTGGCCAATTATACTTTTTGATGATATTGGGATAGAAACTAATGCAGCCAATTAAGTTTTTTTTTATGCATCACTGTCATGAAAGACTCATACCAAAAGCCAAGCAATATACTCACTGAAGAATTTTTGGCCGATTACACACTTTTCATCACATCCAAACATCCTCATCATAACTGTCCCCAATAATTCGAAGTGTAAAGAAGAGGATCAAGCAATGGATGAAATTTGATAATTGGACAATAACAGTGTTTAAATAATTTAGATGATTAGGCACCTCAACAAAATCTAGACCTAAACTTAAATTGCTGGTGGAAAGTGACATACCAAAACAGTTTGCTTCTTAAAAAATCACTTACTCCAAAATTTGAATAGAAATCCATTTAAGCTCATTACAACACTTGACTCGAAAAAGTGAATACACACATTAGAGGGTTAGCAAAGGCAAAAATCACTAACCTTCGTTCTATCTTTTCAATCAGCATCCTTAGGCCTACAAATTAGAGCAAAATATTTATTTAGTAAAAAACAGGGCAACACTTGACAACCGAATATATATATATATATATATAGCTTGGATAGATCCAGGGGATTTCATGAGAGTCCATCAGGCAATCAAAAGACTTGATCTTATTAACAAATCGATGTGTGACTCCACAAACAATTGCCTGAGAAAGGTTTGGTCTAACTATAAGGTGCCCATTCAAATTTTCAATATAGGTGCCAAGACAGAACCCATTGGATATATGGATGCTTCTAGGTGTTGGTGAATGCATTTAACAAACAAAATACTTGGGTCCTTTCTTGACAAAAGGTGTCATAGCCCTATCAAATTAGTTCGAAGAAAAGAGTGCATTCAAAATAAATAGTGGAGCAGGGGAAGTGATATTGGCCTGATTCATTTGGCAGGGAGAGAGAGAGAGAGTGTGTGTGTGTATTATACTAGTAGCCCCTGATCAATGTACGACGAATAGTGAATTTTCTTGAATAAAAACATGGATCACTAACATGGGTCTTGACTCAAAATGGAGAACTTTTGATGAACAAATTAAGTGGAATCCTTCGGTAATTTTTGTCATTTGGCTCCCTACCAATACCATAAACAATACCAGGTTTTTACGAATCGGAATGGAAGCCTATATATAAATGCAGCCACCACAGATAAGTAGTTCAACATCTCTCTCTCTCTCTCTCTCTCCCTTTTAATAGAAGAGATTAATGGCTAACTTGAGGCTTTGGTTCTGCCTCCTCCTGATTTTGCTTTTGTGTTCGGGTTCTGAAGCTCTCTCTCCTGACCAATTTTCAAGAAAGGCCAGGCGGTTGTTGACGGAGAGTTACCGGGAGATTTTGAAAGTGAGGACGCGACAGCAAGATGATCAGGTCGAAAGTCGGTCTGAGGCAAGGGGTCCGGTCTCATTGTCGAGAAAGACCAAACGGTCATTGATTGAGACCGCCGAAGAAATTTTCAAGGTTAGAAAACCCTACGTCGTTGAGAACCAGTTCGATTTCAACCGGCTCAGTCCCGGAGGGCCTGACCCGAAACATCACTAGTCGAACGAACGAGCGCGCGGCTATTATTTTTGGATTTCACGAGTTCGCGCGTGTATGTTGCTCTACTTATTAAGCGGAAGCCTTGTGCTCTTGCTATGGTACTTTCTATTTTGAATGAATACATGGAGTGGTGCTAATTTGGTTGTGATAGATTTGTAACTTAATTAGCTGAATTAATTGATGAAATAAATTGCTAATGAACTTTTTTTTTTCCTTTCAATGAACATGCACTTTCAAAGAGATTATAATACGGATTGCATGTGGAGAATCCAATTAGGATTTGATACTAATTAATTACTATTTAAAAAGATCACCTCAAAAAAACACATTTAAAAAGATAACCTTAACACTTTTTATAAGCAGTCCCTTTCAGTGGTGCTCCATTGTGGACTTAATTAGGCTCCATTCCAGAACCTTAAATAAGTACTTATTTTTTAAGAAGACAATTTTAAGCTCAAAATAATGTGTTTATGCAAATAATTTTCTTATCAATATGGATCTTGTTTAATAGATCTTATCAAGATCTTTTATATGGTGCAAAAAAAAATTAAAAAATTATTTTCATTTACATTATTTTTGAGTTTAAAAATGTAAAATAAATTGCTTATTTTTTAAGAAAATTTCTGAAACAGGACCTGAATTTCCTTCGTATATGTTACCATTTTGAGATGGTGGAGTGGTAATAGTACTGTGGAGTATTCATTACCTTTAGGTAAAGTGCCTTCATAAAACAATGGCCTCATATACCAACATCATGGCTTTTGTAGCTGTCAATGTTCAAAAGTGGCAATTTACTTCTTCTTTTCTCGGCAAAAATTAGCATTGTTAGTTATTGACTATGGTGGTTGTTAGTGAGATTTGAACGCCTTTCAAATACAGGGAGGGAAGTATATGATGCCTACCACTTCGCTTGCTACTGGATTGAAACAAATGATCTCTGATACTGCTGAATGCAAATGCTACTGTGATGGACCAATACTAAGCAAATAAATATTGACCACATGATCCCTAACTATTGATAAGTCACACAGTCAGGGACAGATCTCGGGTTGATCAGCGACGTTACCCCTGACCTAGTATGAGTTCTCGTACCATCGCCTAATTTTTGGCGTATTCCCATTTAAGATTAATGTTCGCTGCTTCGAATTTTAAATACTTTGTCTTTAGCCGGTCTCGCAGAAACTCAAAAATGATATACTTGTGCCATCCTTCAAAAACTTTGCTTGTTAACGCCAGTGTACACGTTCAAGTAGTACTAATTTTTCCATAAGTTGAGATGTTGCAAGGGTTGCCCTCCTTGGCTGTAGTCTCTGTTTTCCTCCTTCCCCGCACACAGAAAAACCAATGTCATAGACGAGAGAGAGAGAGAGAGAGAGAGAGGGGCTATTCATAGTTTTCTAGGTACGCATTGAAATGGATGACGATGAATGTTTGGAGAAATGAATGTATGGGCATACAGGCTTTACCTTGGCTTTATATGGATCCCTGTTTAGCAGACGACGAGATTAATTCTTCAGAAATTAGTAAAGTTGTGCATAAGCTGATCAGACACCCTGAATTATTTTATTTTATTTTTTTTGGGACGTATAGGGTACACTTGTTTTAGTATGTTCTGCAATAAAACTATGGGTACAAGATTTGGTATACACCAAATATACACTGGGTTAAGTGGGTCCCACACAAATATACGGAGCCGTTCAATTTGTTTAAATAGTGTTTTAAAGATCCTAGAAAAAATTGGCTTAGTCAGATATTTGTAAAAGCTTGATCAATTTTTCGTTCAAATCTCCAGCAAAAAATTGAAAGGAAAAATTGATCAAATCATTACCAATATACGACTAAACTGATCATTTGTATGAAACTCCGAGACAAACAACCCGGTGTTCATTTGGCTTACACCAAATGGTTTACCCATAGTCGGCAGATTAATTCTAGATAAGAAATCATAGGACAAGATCACATATGACCAATTCCATTCGCGAATTCGCAGCCAAATCCATGGACTAAATATACTGACTATTGGGTTCTGTTCCAATTGCTCTGGTTGCTAGTACAATCGTCAAAACTTAATCATTGGTCTTTTGATAAATCCTTTTATCCATATCTATCTTGCTTACCTGTAATGCAAGGATTTTCAACACATTCCAGCCAAATCCTGAAATGGGTTATCTTTCTGAAAAGGCATGAAACAAATAAAAGACCAGTTTTTCTTTTCCGAGAATCCCATGTCGGCTAATTCTCTGGCTGCTAGTGCGTGGTCGTTTGAAACATTAAAAAGGCTAATTAGACTTTAGTTGCACGAAGCGGGGGCAAAAGCGGGAGGATAAGTCAAATATTGCACATGTTCGCAAACAGAAGTACGAATTTCTTCCTTGAATTAGTCTGGTAGCTCAATCCCATCTTATTTAGGAGCACGCTCCCGTCTTGACAGAAGCAAGACGGGAGCGCCAATTCAAGCTCCCGTCTTGGGAGCTCACCATGGCCACTTTGAAAGCTACCTGTAGGTAACAATTAGACAAAATGGAGTTTTCCTGAAGAAACAAGTAACATGAAATTGTAGATGAGATTGAATAGGGTATTGCCCTTTGGTTGATGGAAAGAGTGAAGTATATCCACCAACTGTGTAGTCCTCCAAATATGATCATGGATTTGAAGGTAATGGAGATTGACTCAAGAAAGCAGAAAGTTTTCCATATGAGACAGAGAGGGGACAAACTTCTGAGGCCTTGTTGTTATCTTGTTAGATAGATTATTTTCAAATATATTGCGTTTAAAATTGCACTAAACTAGTTTTGGCAAAAAACAGTACTTTGTCATGATCTATCCTCCCACTAGTTGTTTCTCAATCTTCGTATATATATACGTAATCAGAATACAAACATTCGTCGACAAGATCCAAAAAACAACCATTTTGACTATCGAAAATAAGCTGTTTGTTTCCCTACTGCTACTTCTTTTTTTTATCAGCCATGGCCAGTTCGATTAAGGCAGCGATCTGGTTTCCATGCATAATGATTTTATCAATGGTTCTAGTAAGTTCTGGTGGTCGTATCTCTCGTGAGATCCCAGTTGTAAGTACGAGGGAGTTTGGCAGCCGTCTCACTTTGGGTGAAGTAGGATTCGATGAAGTGAAACTGGAGTATTACCAGAGAAGATCAGCTTTGATAGAAACTGATAGAGTCGCACCAGGAGGACCAGACCCTCAACATCATTGACATTCGATATCACCGGGATTATTCTAGCTTTGACAAATGGATCTGTTACAACGTTGACTGCCCAATTTGCTGAGACCAAAGAAAGAAGCAATCAGAGTAAAAAGCGCTAGGCAAATCGTGACAGAAAGCGTCTACTAGTTGGGTTTCAAGAACTCTCCATTTAGATCTTGTTTTGGAGAATATTTTAGGGGCACTCTCGAGCCATCTACTACTAGTAAGTCAAAAAGACTTATTAGCCGACATGATAGTGCTCAAACCATATATCATGATCCGGTTGTAGCTGGTCTCATTATTGCTAACCACAAATAAATGATCCAAATTACTCGAGCTGCTCTCATAAAAAGGGCATCAAGAAAAGTTTTTGTCTAATAAAGAAGCTACACTCGAATGTGTGTTTTGAGCTCGTTATGTATTCACATCAATCTTGATCGAACAACTACTCATCTTAATAGCCTTATTATGTTCAAAAGAAAGCTGTTCAAGCTTAGTTCGTGTTCCGCTCATTAAAAGCTCTTTCTAGATTGATTCGACTTGTGAATAAGCTAATTTCGAATAAATTAGCCAACAGAAATGAATCAATAACCAAACTTTTTTAACAATCTGTAGGAAGAGGGTACTCGCAATACTTGGCATTCTTCATGCACAAAAAGAACCTCTCATAAGCCGAAGCCATTTTATCAGCCGTAAACATCGAACCCACATACTCCTTACAAACCCCGCCTTTCCTCTCCAAAACCTCCACCCCATCTCTGATCACCGCTTCCATCGCCTCCACCAACGACTTCACATTCGGAGCAAACGTATACCCAAACCCTTCGTTCAAAACCACGGTGCCCGTAATGCTTGGAAAGTTCGGTGTCAAAACTGGCTTCCCGCAATGCATTGCCTCAATCAGTGTCAAATCCAGCCCCTGAGGCCTCAACGTCGGGTTGACAAACACGTCTATCGCGTTGTAAAATTCAGAAAGCTCGTTTGCTTCTAATGGCCCCAGGATCTTCACTGTTGGGCCCAGTTCCGCGTATCGTTTGCCCCATGGGCCTGAGCCTGCGACTAGTAAGAAGACGTCAGGGTGACGCTTGGAGATTTCGGAGAAGGCTTGGTGGAGAAGTGGGTGGCCTTTGTCTCTCACTAACCGGCCTGCGATACCCATTACTAGCCTCACGTTGTCTGGGATACTGTGTCGGCGCCGGAATTCGGCACCGGATTCAGGGTCGTGGACGAACTTTTTGTCATCCACGCCGTTGAGTATGACGTGGACGTTTCTTGGGGGGAGTTGGTAGATGTTGACTAGAACCTCACCTACAGAGGCGGAGCCATGAAATTAATTAAGGAGTGATGAAAAAAAGTTTCACTATCAATAAGGTTAGTACTATTTAAGATGATTAACAAATTCAAGATCCAAAAGCAAGCTTCTTCGTGAATTCAAGATTCAGACGTAGTCTAAAAGGGTCATCTGAATGATTTAAAATGGACATACGAACAACTTTCCCGAGGCAAAAAGGGAAAAACTTTCTACACAAGTAAGTGTACTCACCAGCACTATTGCTTATGCAAATGTGTTGAGTATAGCTCGTAAAGAACCTAATTTCATCAATAAGCCGTGGCATTGCCTCTTGTAACTCAGCCATGGGCCCAGGCAAATTCCCTTTTGGATTCCAGAAAAGCTCTTGAAACAACTTCGAGTGCATAATCTCATACCAAATCCCATGCCAAGTAACAGCCAATTTAGGCACCGATTTGGCGCGCCAATGCGGTAAAGAAACGCTCTCCGTGTGCACGTAGTCAAATGCGCCGACCTTGTTTTCCCTCTCGAATATCTCAAAGGCGAGCGATAGGTTCACCGAGCCGTGATCGTTTGCAGCAAAGTGCAGGCGAAGGCTGCCACTGCGGATCAAGTCCCCATGGAGTTTCCTGTCCGAGGGGACCGTGAATACGTGGATCTCGTGGCCCCTGGCGGCCAGAGCACTATAGAGAGTATACGCGTGGCGCTCCATGCCACCAGGGTTCGAGCCCACGGGCCACGACTTGGAGAAGACGGCTAGTTTGAGTTTCTCCAAGGCTGGCCCGTAACAGAGCTTGTTCCATGGGAATCTCGCGTCGCGAAGATCACCAGCAAATGGAGCAGGGACAGCCCATGCGAGGTGGTCCGGGTAGTGCCACTGCCGGGCCGGCGCGAAGAAGAAGTAGATGGTGGAGGCGAGGAAGAGGGTTATGGTGAGGATGGTTGAAGATCTTATGGAGAATAAAGAAGGGCTTTTGTGCCTTAAGCCCATTGTCCGTTAAGTGTGTTTGAAGCTTTAATTCTATTCTTATGAGGGAGTAAAGTTTTTATTAATGGTAGCTAACTAACATGCACCCATTAATGGCGGATCTCCTCGAGCTTGTGAATGAACAGCACATGGGCTTGCTTCTTCCTAGCTAGCTTGTGAATTTTGTCAACTAGATCTCTCCTAAATTTCAAACCTCTGTAGTAGAAGTCAATGAAGATTAATGGGTGCAAGATAATTTCTAGGCTCTTCCCTCAGCAATGACCTGCACCATAATATAACTGGGAGGTGTGGAGAAAATGGATACATTAGGGACGGAACTAAGATTTTATAAACGCGGAGACAGAACTATGGAAAACAAAATTTTGAAATTTTAAGGTTCACAATCTAAGTTTGTTTGGTTTAGATTTTGAGGAATGTTTTTTTTGATAATAAGTGGAGAGAGAAATGAGATTAATAATTGAAGAAAAATTGATGGGAGACCGTGAGCAGAGACAGATTGAGTTTTGAGACCCAAAACGAACACATTCATTTAAATGTTTATACAAAAATATAATATCTAAGTGTTCTTAACAAATAAAAAATAACTAATATTTATATTGTTATTTGAAAAGAAATAAAAAAAACCCCGAAACAACGCGGGTGCCTTGGCCCCCATTAAGCCTCATAGTAGTTTCGTCTCTGGTGCACAAGAATATGGTGCACGATCCGAGCTAGTTGTCCGTCTCGACGATTAATGGTATTCGGCTTCGACGTAATTTTTGGTCCATGTTATATTTGTCGTTCAATATCACGGATACAAATATAGTAGATTATTTATGGGGGTGTGACCGTGTGATTATCAAATAGCTTGACATTTTATTTTATTTTATCAGTTAGCTTGACATTTGTTTTGATCGAAGTGTCACATGAACTAAGATTTACTCCCTCCGTCCTGATTTATTTGTCCCCTTTTTTACTTATACATATTTCAAATTGACTGTCAAATTTCAAAATCAATAGCTCAGATTATGTAGATTTTCAAATCAACAGATTAGATTTGGTTTTCTTAATAAATTGAAAATCCAAGATCGGGCAAACAATTCAGGATGGGAGAAGTATTACAAAATAAATGGAATAAACAAATTAGACGGTGGCGTCCCGTAACCTGCATTTCTTGAAGGCTTAAGCTGGTGTTTTAAGCCCGATTAGCACAGTTGTGGACCTGTGGACCTGTGGTGAAGTTTTAGGCTCATTATTAAGCCGGTTTCATTTTTTGTTTGGGGATTCGTGTATTCCGTATCGTTATTCCGTCCAGGCCCTTTTTAATGTTGTTTTTACTATTTTGTCATATGTAGAATTCATACCTCCAGACTGCACTTTTCACATCCCCAAAAATCACATCCCTTTTGCAGAAATATTCACATCCGTAAATGTAGAATTCACACTTTATCTGCACAATTCACACCTCCAATGAAGCCTGTATTTATACAAGAGGAAAGAGTCTAACTATAAAAAGGAATCATCCCAATTATAACAAAATTGTTATCAATTATAATCAAAGAGGTTAAACATTAACTTCTCTGTGATTGGTGAAAATTGTATGAGACCAACCAAAAACCAACTCATTATTACTAAAAAACGTATCAATTCCGTGTACCTTACAGTTTTCACCAATCACATAGAGAGTAATGTTCACCGTCTTTAAATGAGGGCGAACAAAATTATTCTCATTATTTTTGGATTTCACAAAATATCTTGATTTGCTCACCACTTATTTGAACCTTTATTATCACCAATTATGCTCTACTTACCATGCCTTATAACAGACCTACGAATTCTGGATGCTAGGACTAACATTCGACTCTTCTTAGCTATAAAATATAGTCTCATTGTCGCTAACCGCAGGTAAATGATCCAAATCACTCGAGCTGCTCTCATAAAAAGGGCATCAAGATTAGTTTGTCTTCTCTCTAATAAAAAAAAGCTAAACTCGAATGCATGTTTTGAGCTCGTTATGTATTCACATCAATCTTGAACAACTACTCGTCTTACTAGTCATATTCTATTCAAAAAAAAAAAAACTATTTAAGCTCAATTTGTGTTCTGCTCATTAAAAACTCTTTGAAGATTGATTTTACTTATCAACAAGCTAATTTCGAATAAATTAGCCAACAAAAATATACAATAACCAAACTATTTCAACAATCTGTAGGAAGAGGGTACTGATTGTACTTGGCATTCTTCATACACAAAAAAAACCTCTCATAAGCCGAAGCCATTTTATCAGCCGTAAACATCGAACCTAGGAAGATTAGTTTGTCTTCTCTCTAATAAAAAAAAAGCTAAACTCGAATGCATGTTTTGAGCTCGTTATGTATTTCACATCAATCTTGAACGACTACTCGTCTTAATAGCCATATTCTATTCAAAAAAAAAAAAACTATTCAAGCTCAGTTTTTGTTCTGCTCATTAAAAACTCTTTGAAGATTGATTTGACTTATCAACAAGCTAATTTCGAATAAATTAGCAACAAAAATATACAATAACCAAACTTTTTCAACAATCTGTAGGAAGAGGGTACTGATTGTACTTGGCATTCTTCATACACAAAAAAAACCTCTCATAAGCCGAAGCCATTTTATCAGCCGTAAACATCGAACCTA
>BPLS01000560.1:27706-54784 GCA_019656275.1 Rhododendron kiyosumense
CATACTGCTTACAAACCCCACCTTCCCTCTCCAAAACCTTCACCCCGTCTGCGATCGCCGTTTCCATCGCCTCCACCAACGACTTCACATTCGGAGCAAATGTATACCCGAACCCTTCGTTCAACGGTACCCGTAATGCTTGGAAAATTCGGAGTCAAAACCGGATTCCCGCGATGCATTGCCTCAATCAGTGTCAAATCCAGCCCCCGAGGCCTCAACGTCGGGTTGACAAACACGTCTAACGCGTTGTAAAATTCAGAAAGCTCGTTTGCTTCGAATGGGCCCAGGATTTTCACTGTCGGGCCCAGCTCGGCGTATCGTTTGCCCCATGGACCTGAGCCTGCTACTTGCAAAAAGACATTCGGTTGACGCTTGGAGATTTCGGAGAAGGCTTGTTGGAGAAGTGGGTGGCCTTTGTCTCTCACTAACCGGCCTGCGGTACCCATGACTAGCGTCCCGTTGTCTGGGATACTGTGTCGGCGCCGGAATTCGGTGCCGGATTTGGGGTCGTGCAAGAACTTTTTGTCGTCGATGCCGTTGAGTACGATGTGGACGTTTCTTGGGGGAGGTTGTAGATGTTGAGTAGAACCTCACCTGCATTGACGGAACCATGTAATTAATTTACGAGTGATGGAAAAAAAAAGAAAAGGGTTTCACTATCAATAAGGTAATTATCACTATTTATGATCAACAAATTCAAGATTTAGGCGCAGTCTAAAAGGATTTATAACATTTTTATGATTTAAAAGATGAGCATATCATGAACAACTTAATTTCCCGGGGCAAAAAGGGGGAAACTTTCTACAAAGGTGAAGTGTACTCACGAGCACTATTGCTCATGCAAATGTGATGATTATAGCTTGTAAAGAACCTAATTTCATCAATAAGCCGTGGCATTGCTTCTTGTAACTCAGCCATGGGCCCAGGTAAACTTCCCTTTTGGATTCCAGAAAAGCTCTTGAAACAACTTCGAGTGCATACTCTCATACCCAATCCCAAGCCAAGTAACAGCCAATTTCGTCATTGGCGCGCCAATGCGGCAAAGAAACGCTCTCCGTGTGCACGTAGTCAAACGTGCCGAGCTTGTTTTCCCTCTCGAATATCTCAAAGGCGAGCGATTGGTTCACCGAGCCGTGATCATTTGCAGCAAAGTGCAGGCGAAGGCTGCCATTGTGGATCAAGTCCCCATGGAGTTTCTTGTTCGAGGGGACCGTGAATATGTGAATCTCATGGCCCCTGGCGGCCAGTGCACCATAGAGAGCATACGCGTGGCGCTCCATGCCACCAGGGCCAGGCCCACGGGCCACGACTTGAAAAAGACGGCTAGTTTGAGCTTCTCCAATCTAGCTGGCCCATAAGAGAGCTTGTTCCATGGGAATCTCGCGTCGTGAAGATCAACATTGAATGGGCCAGGAACAGCCCTTGCGAGGTGGTCCGGGTAGTGCCACTGCCGGGCCGGCACAAAGAAGAAGTAGATGGTGGAGGCGAGGAAGAGGGTTATGGTGAGGATGGTTGAAGATCTTATGGAGAATAAAGAAGGGCTTTTTTG
The DNA here is from genome assembly GCA_019656275.1 of Rhododendron kiyosumense. Lineage (NCBI taxonomy): Eukaryota > Viridiplantae > Streptophyta > Magnoliopsida > Ericales > Ericaceae > Rhododendron > Rhododendron kiyosumense. The sequence goes on from BPLS01000560.1 coordinate 29,256, forward strand.
CCTTAAGCCCATTGTCCGTTAAGTGTGTTTGAAGCTTTACTATTTCCTGTTACTATATATGAAGTAAGCCTTCCTATTCAATGAAGTTTAATCGATGCAAGATATTATCTAGGCTCTAGCTATTCATTCCATTTCCCTCAGCAATGACCTGCACCATAATAAAACGGAGAGGGGTGCAGAAAATGGATTTGGGGACATACCTATAGTGCACAAGGTTGTTGTACGGGATACTAGTTAGCTGTTCGTCTCAACAATCTATAGTACTTCCTCTGTTCCAAATTGTCAATCTCTCTTTTTGTTTTGGGACCAAAACAAATGTCCACTTTCCCCAAATGACCAATAGATTTTTAAGAGATTCCTAATTTGCCATTTCTCTTTCTCTTCCATTTCTTTAAAACCAATTGTACTGTTGTACTGTAAAGAATGGGCAATATAGAGAAGTTAAGTATAAAGCAATTGTACTGTTGTACTGTAATTAATAAGCTGAATTTTCCAAAAGGGACGAGCAATTTGGAACGGAGGGAATATTTGTCTTCGACATAATTTTTGGTCCATGTTGTATTTGTCGTTCAATATTACAGGTACAAATATAGTAGATTATTAATGGAGGTGTGACCATGTGATTGTCAAATAGTTTGACCTTGGTTTTGATCGAAGTTTCACATGAACAGTGATTTATATATTACTAAACAAATGGGATAAACAAATAAGACGTTGGCGTCCCGTCATGTCCAATCTATTAGCTTAATACTTGCATTTTTCGGAGGGAAAATGACAACCCAGATCGTGTTTTGATAATTAATATCCGTCAAGGATAAGCTAAGAACATTTGTTAATATTGAAAATATCCTTGCCGGATACTATTAATTATCAAAACACGTCATTGGCCGTCATTTTTCCATTTTCTGAAGGCTTAAAGCTTGTTATTTTAAGCCCGATTAGCACAGTTGTGGTGAAGTGTTTTAGGCTCATTATTGTAGGGCTTATTGTAGAACTGTCTTTGGAATAGTTTTTTGAAGCCCATGAACCCAACCCTGCATCCTCATTCCTCAAGGGCTAGTAGATGTTTGCATGTAATCCACCGTTCCTTTATAATCTATTTTATCTTATTTGCATTTTCATCATTTAATAAATAAATAAATAAACAAATCAATGAGGCAAAGAGGGCACGCTTGGGACATGAAGTTTCTGTCGAGTAGATTTGGGACAAATATCCAAATATGTAGAGGAGAAGTGATTTTCGTGTGATCAATTTTCGAAGTCCCACACAAAAGTGTTTTTTCATTATTGTTCCACCAAAAATTAAGTATTTATAGAACTACTTTTAACGTGCCATTAAATAACTGTTATGGACAAAATAGTAATCACATAAAAACCACCCATCATAACTGGCACCCCACTATCTCACCCATTCAAAAAATAATGTGTCTCTCTGTGTTTATTAATGCACGAATGATTTTATAGCAATGCTACCCACACATATGATGTGCACAAATCACAGTGTGGGCCACTACGGATCTCACACAAACGATCCAAGCCGTTAATTTATTTCAAGGGTCCTCGCAAAAAAATCAGCTCAATCCGATACGTATAGGTGCTCAATTTAATTATCTAAATTTTCATTCAGATTTTAGGATAATGAAAAGTTTCATTCAGATTTTAAAGATAATGAAAAGTTAGATGATTAGATCAAGTACCTATAGGTATCGGATTGAGCTGATTTTTTGTGAGAACCCTTGAAAAAATATTTTACATTTAATAAACTACTCAAATTATTTGTGTGAGACTCAAAATAGGTCCCATACATTGACATGTGCCCGATCTGTTTCCTCTTTGTCTGTGTCAACAGACTTTCCAATGATTTTAGGGAAAATGACGGCCAAGAACGTGTTTTGATAATTAATATCCATTAAGGACATTTTTAATATTACCAAAATGTTCTTAACTTGTTTGTAGCGGGTATTAATTATCAAAACACGTACTGGGCCGTCATTTTCCCATGATTTTACTATATGTGGAACCCCAACAAACTAACCCGAGTCTAGCCGATCCCGATCCACTAAGAAGCCCAAAGGCCTCACAGGGCCCAAAATATAGTCAAACGTGATTCGAAAGTCGCGTGAATCCACGCGCAAGTATGCCCCGTTCTACACAGCCCAAAAGTCGCACGAACGGATGGGCCCCACGTGTCGTGGAAACGACAACCGCCTTTTGATCAACTTTTCCCGCAGGCGCGTGTGATTGACTAAACTGCGCCACACTGAGAGAGAGAGAGAGAGAGAGAGAGAGATATCTCGAACAAATTTACATGCCATCGGTCGTGAATCGCCGTCTAGGGTTTCTCTCCGACTAATCGGAACCCTAATTTTCCTCTACTCAGCCTCAGAAGTCAGATCTATCGATTCGGTAAATCTCTAGTTCTTCACTGCTCTATTTTTAACAGCTCTAATTTGTTAGATTCTTTTTGAAGCCCTAGAGTGTAAGGGGTTTGTCGAATTTTGCTTCATGTATGGCTTCGGGGACGTTAGGGGAGCTGAGAGAGAGGCATAAATGGGGAGAGAATAACAAGGTGTACACGCGAAAGTTTCGTAACAAACGCCTCAAGAACGACAACATCAACGACGGCGACGGTAATGGTAATGGTGCTGCTACCACCGCCAACGGCGGAGATAGCACCACCGTTGCCGCTGCCGCATCTTACAATGACGAAAGCAATAATAATAAGAATGGTAACAATGATGAGAAGAAGAACAGTGACATAGCTCCTCGGCTGTCTCCCCAGACCGTAGCTATTGGGGATGTGAATCCGTCCAAACGTCAGCAAACTGTGGGACGATTAGATGCGGTTTCTGACGATTTGTCGAGCCACGGTAGGCCGCCCCATGGGAATGGTGCGACCAAGCCAATTATTAGTAGAGTGGATAATAAAGTTAGGATTAGTTTGGAAGGAGAGAGGTCGAAGAGTGAGATACGTGAGCTAAAGAGGAAGCTAGTTAATGAGCTTGATCAGGTGAGGAGTTTGGCAAAGAAGCTTGAAGATAAGGAAGTTCAGCTTACTGGGTATTCTACTGTCGGTGGTTATAGTCATTTGCAGCACGTGGAGAATGATGAAAGGGCTTTAGTTAGAGTGAATTCAGAGGTGGGTTCAGTGGGGCATGATAATTCAAGGCCTTTCCAGCCGCTAATTGTGTCAATGGAGGTGAATAACGGGGTTAGTGATTTTGTTGAGAAAGAGAAGAGAACTCCAAAAGAAAATCCATATTACCAAAAATTGGACTTCCTTCTTGGAAAGGGCAGGTTACCACATGCAGAGAGCAACAAGAAATTGAAATCCCATGGCCGGAAAAAGCATGGTGGGGAAATGAGACATGGGTATGGTATGGATAAGTATGCTATTCAAGTAATGAAGACTTGTTACAATTTGCTCTCGAGGTTGATGAAGCACAAGTATGCTTGGGTGTTTAATAAGCCAGTCGACGCCAAGGCCCTTGGGCTCCATGACTATCATGTTGTCATTAAGCAACCTATGGATTTGGGTACAGTTAAGAGTAGGTTATCAAAGAATTGGTACAAGTCTCCAAGAGAATTTGCCGAGGATGTGAGACTCACATTTCGTAATGCGATGACATATAATCCAAAGGGGCAAGATGTTCACATTATGGCTGAGGAGTTGTCCAAGATTTTCGAAGAGAAGTGGGCAGCTATAGAGTCCGAGTATAATACAGATTGGAGATATGAACTGGGTCATGATGTAGATTTGCCTACTCCTACATCAAGATATTTTCAACCTCCTCCCCCACAACTTCCTGTTCCTGAAGTGAGGAATTGGGAGAGAGCAGAATCGGTGACAGGTGTAAGTCCTGCAGATTATAATATGAAACCTAATGCTTCAGTTGGAAGGACTTTAGTTCCGAAAAAGCCTAAAGCAAAGGATCTTAACAAAAGGGACATGACTTATGAGGAGAAACAGAGGCTTAGCACAAACCTTCAGAGTTTACCCTCAGAAAAACTGGACAACATTGTCCAGATCATTAAGAAGAGGAATTCGACAGTTTCTCAACATGACGATGAGATAGAAGTGGACATTGACAACGTTGATGCAGAAACACTTTGGGAACTTGATAGGTTTGTGAGTAATTACAAGAAAAGTTTGAGTAAGAACAAAAGAAGAGCCGAACTTGCTCTCCAAGTGAGAGCAGAAGCGACACCTGCTGTCCCAGCAATGGTGAGTTTTTAAACTGCAATTTGTTTTTTTCCCGTAAATTAGTTGGCTACTGAATTTTTCGTCTGGATATCATTGCAGAACCCTTCATCGGCCATTATGGACACACCAAAAGAATCTAAAACAGGTTAGAATTTGGGGAAAAAACAAAGATCAATGAATTTTTATTCTTGTCCCATCAGATCACAGGCTAATCATCTTGCACTCCTTTGTTTGATCTGTTGCTTTTTAAGCAGATGAAAAGAATGCTGCCGCTGCTGCTGCTCCTCCTGTTCAAAGGGAAAGGCAAGGGGATAATGTTAGTAGGTCTAGTAGTTCAAGCAGTTCTAGCAGTGGCTCTGGTTCTTCAAGTGGTAAATTGGTTTTAGTTAGAAGCTATTGTACAGTATTTTATATCTTAATTCACTGTAGTTAAGTTTTCCATTTAAGGATTTCTGGTTGATCACAAAACACATCTACTAATTCAATGTGATAATCTACTTGCAGATTCTGAGAGTGATAGTTCCTCTGGATCAGATGGAAGGCATTCACCTAAGACTTGAGTGGATGCTGTCAAGGTACATTGATTGTTTGAATAGCGTATGTACAGTTTTTAAGTACGTTCCTAATAGTACAAAGAACATCGCATCCTGTAGAGTTGAAGGAGAGAAAAGAAAAGGGAAGAAAAAAGAATATTGCATGCTTATTTTTCCTTGTCAAACTGGTACAGTAAGATTTAATGATCGCGGAGTTCCAGTTTCTTGGCAATATGCAGAATTAGTTTTTTTATGTTTTTTTTTCCCATGCAAATCTGCTTGTCAGTTATGAGATTCTACTGTGAAAAAGCGTTGATAGACATTGTCTTCTGCAAATCTGTACCCATTGTTCAGTCAGCAAGAGCACAGTTGGGCAAATCAAGATCTGATGGGCTTTTAATGTTGCTGTGATTAACCATAAAACCTTGGTTTTGAATCCTCCAGTAAGGAGTCGAGCCTCTGGAATGTATCCTATCTTTTGTGCTCTGCTATACTTTAGCTAGTGTTCAGCAACTCGTATTTATGAAATTTCCTACGCTTCCTTTGCCCCTCACGCCGTTAATGTGTCTGGTAAAGCCACAGCATCTTGTCAGCAACAACCTCGTTTGTGCTTGGAAAAATCATGAAGTTTATGAGTTCATTAATGTGCTGTCAGTAATAATGGTTGTCTCTTAAATGGGAAGTTTTTGGAACTGCTGATAATAAAAAATTGCCTGTGAGTTGCATCATAGTCTACCATTGAAGGTGGAGCCTTAAGAAATAGATGATACTGAGAACCACAATTAGATTTGTTAATATAGGCCCTGATAAAGTTTTCATCTTCAAACACTCTACATGGACGACATTAAATTGTGGGTTTTTGATTGATTTTTTTTTATTTTTTATGCTGACTAGCAGTGTTTATTTGGTGTATATTTTTTCAGTTTCCCATGCTTTTGGCCAAGATAAATTGCTAATATTATAGATCCAGATTTTGTGCAGAATATCTCTGTTGACTTCCACACCTTCTACCATTGAGAAAGCTATGCTGGTTACTAGTATATTTATGTTTTGGGGAACTGTACAGAATATTCCTTAAAGACTGGCTGCAGAACAACATGCCCTCTGAAATGTGTTTTTGAGTTGGAAGGTTCCAAGAAGGGTGGTTTCTTTTGTTAAATCTGCGTGTGTATGAGATTGATGGGATGTGGGTGGTGGTAGAAGACATCATTTTGTGACGCCGTTGTAAATTGCCAAGAAGTGCGCCAAATTTTAACCAGTAATTCACTGTAGATCTGCCTTTATGCCACCGTGTTGTAGTTGCTGCTTCAGCATTAACTCGGGAAAAGATTATTACTAGTATTAATGATAGGACAGGTTAGGAAATCAGAGTGGCTCTGGAGATCGAAGCTTGATAATGAATTTTGTAGACTCAGTTTTGCTTTATTCCATGCTTACCTACACGCTCCGTTTGAGATTTGCTGCTTTCCTAGTGCTTACCTTTGTATTTACCCTCCGTTTGAGATTCCGCGTACCATATAAAATGAACCGGTGCTTACCTTTGTATTTACGTTCTTCTGGAAGTGAACCAGTGCTCATTGCTAATACCATACCCCAAAGAGATTTACGTAAATAGATAAGCACAGGTTCTTCTGACAAGCGAATATTGTCAGGCTTGATGAAACCAATAGGAACGATCATTGTTTGTGATGGTGACAAGGTAGAGTTAGAGATCAGAATGATGGGTTTCAAACCTGGCCACCTCACTATTGAAAAATAAATAATGGACTAGACAACATTTAGCCAGCCGAGTGGGCTTACATGGAGGGGCACAACTATCATGGCACACAAATCAAGCTCAATAAAGAAACCAAAAAAGATAAACCGCCGAAGTTGAATCATGACATCTAACAACCTAAGAAAATTTAGTTGTAATGTACTGCTCTACATTACAACGGGTATTATTAACGGCATTATATTTTGTCTAAAATAAAGTCTACTCCTCAGGAAACTGCAAAACTGACTCCGCAGGCAGCAACCATCCATTCAAATGATACAAGACTGTTGAACAAGTTGCAAATTTCAAAAAATTCTCAGACATAAGGGGAGAGACACCCCACCGGCTGCATATTAATTCAACTCTGGTTGGCAAACTTGATTCCCTTCTCAATAGAAGATTTGAGCTCGGGCATGAGGCTTTCCAATCCCTGTTTTTCGTAGTCCGAAAGTGGGCCCAAGTCCAAAACTTCCTCCACACCATTCTTCCCAAGCTTCACCTGCAGGCATGGATACAGTAACATTTTAGATATTTTGCAAGTCAAAAAAAACCCTAGACAGCCGACTTTATATTTCTGCAACTAAAACCAAGCATAAAACCCAACAATAAATCCAGAAGTTCAACAGTTACTGAATATCTTTTTGTTTGTTTTAAGCAGTATAATAAGAAAGACATAGGATGTACCTATAGGAAAGTCAAATCACAAACTACAACACAAATCATGGATCATACTGACATCAATGCATGATATATGACCAAAGAACAGTTAAACAGACAACATTGGGAGCAGTTAGAGTGCTCACGGCAATTGGCCCAGTAACTGATACATAGAGAACCTTCTTTCAAAATCAGCTTCATTTCCCCTTTCATTAACCTTTCGGTGCGACCCCATCTACAGTGTCCAGTCAGTTTATTACATAGTAACATATATCAGAGTCTTTTAGACAGCTAATGTTCTCAGTGGTTTAATTGTTTGCATGGTTTCACAATATCCTAACATATTGCTTGGCCTGTATACTGGACCATTTCTTTTCCATTTACAATGCCATCACTGAGTGGGTTTGGGGCGTTATGGAGCTGCATCGACAAAATCCTTTGTCCATACTCCAGAATACACATTAGAGAGAGAGAGAGAGAGAGAGAGAGAGAGAGAACACAGCTTTTGATGGAGACTGAATCGAAACTACGCACCCAAAATTACCCTGACCCTAGTATCAAAAGAAGATAAGAAGGCTCACAATAGGAAGAGAACCATCAGCATCCACAGACACGCAGTCAATTAAACAGTGGAAAAATACGTTACGCATCAGTGACTTCAAACGAAGATAACAGTCATCAATCATAGAAAACTAAAATCACAGTTCAGTTGCATTTCATCACCTTAGAAGCAAAGAAAGGTAGTTCAGTGATGCTTGACTGCACGAATGAACATTCTATAACATCTGGAACCCCATTCAGACCTTTCAAGCAAGCATCAGCAAAAATAGCTCCGGCATATCTACAGGAAGCACAATAGACAAAACCACTCACTTAATTCCAGAGCACATAAATTCCACTAACGATACAATCCCAAGATTGTAATATGAGAGGGGTGAGTGAGGCTATCAATCAGTCATACTCTACCAGACTTACGCCATTGAGAGAGTTGCTGAACCCTTTCCAGCCTTTGCTTCGACAACTTCAGTCCCTCCATCTTGTGTTCGCTTTGTGAGAGCCTTGATGTCTTCATCAGACAAATTGGCTTTCGGTGTAGCCTACCGAGGGCAAAACATACAAAAAGCAAAATTATGCCAGTTTCTAAAGTTTAGGACAATCATGTGATGTATTGTATAAGATAACAAATAAAGGTTGTACTTGTGAAAACAACGGGAGAATGGTTATGCCCGCATGGCCTCCAACAACTAGCACATTCACTCCTGTAACAAAGAAGAAGAATCCTTTTAGTCAGTGAAATAAAGATTGCTTGATCAAAACTGTATTCTATCCCTGAAATATATACGTAAAAGTGACTCTAATAACGGCATAATATGGCATACCCTCAACGGGAACTTTTGCCTTCCCAGCATAGAAAGTCTTAGCCCTAACCACATCAAGCATGGTCACACCAAACAACTTCTTCTCATCATATGTCCCTGCTTTCTTAAAGACCTCAGCAGCAATTGGTACGGTTGAGTTCACAGGATTACTTATCATGTTAACAAGGGCCTGACCACATAAAATCCAAATCACAAATCACAAAAGCAATCACACGACATAATCCCAGCAGAAAATTCTTGAGAGAATAGCAGACTCAAAATCAAAGAGGCGACAGGAGGAGCTCACATGGGGGCAATACTTAGCGATTGCAGTCGCCAGTGATTTGACAATGCCAGCATTGATGTTGAAGAGATCATCACGAGTCATCCCGGGTTTTCTTGGCACACCAGCCGGAATGATGACCAAATCACATCCCTCCAAAGCCTTTCCTAGCTGATCCTCACCCATGTAGCCAGCTACCTACTCCAAAGAAACAAACAGATGGACATGGTAATGAGTGGACTATGAGAGAGAAAGAGAGAGAGAGAGAGAGAGAGAGAGAGAGAGAGAGATGTAATGAAGTTTATCAGTAACGTTCAACTATTGTCACACACAAACAAATATACAGATAGACAGATAATAGATAGATACATTAAAGTAGTTAGGACATGTCTATTGTAAATCGATTGATGCAGTAGTTCGGAAAACTGAGATTAAAGGGGTATACAGATGAAGGTACCACTAAAGCGAGGGGTATATCAAAACAGATATTAGAGGCGGTACTTTGTAAAGATCTAGGTTTTTTGAACATCATGGAACACCACGCCCTCAACAGAACTCATTGGAAACAAAATAGATCCGTGTAGCCGACCCCAAATGAATAGGACTTAAGGCTCTGATTGGTTTGGTTTGGTTACACAAGGAAAATTACGAGGCAGGGTACTTTTACAATGGTGTCATATCACAATGGCCTACTGATATTTCTTTGATAAGTACATACGAAACGTCATATGTTCTTCACTTCTAAAGTATCCGACACTATATCCGGGCTTTAGATTATGACATTTGTCACATTTTACATAACATCAGAGTTTAATCCTTTTCCATAATTTTCTGAACTCACATGTATCCTTCCAATACGTTGTCCCCATCATAAATAGCTAACTGAATCTTTTATACGCCAGAACGAAACTAATACATACGGCCACTAAACTAAACTACTGTACGTAATAGCCAATTCTAATTTCTAAAGGTTAACATTTAGTTATAAAATATTGCAATGATTTCTTACCAATTCACGAGTACATATCCTAGCCTGTCTTTTTCTTTAATGTTTTTCTGTATTGCATGTCCTTTCATATCTTGCACCCATGCTCAATAGCTTGAAAGATACCCACTAGTAGCATGTATAGAACAAAGGCGTGGAATTGCCCCTTTGGATTGAGGGATTTGATGCGAAGCAAACGAATAGTTTCTTGCCAAATCACTCATTTAGGAGTGAAATGAGTGATTTGGTGAGATATGAAGAGAAAGGTACAAAAATGTTATTTTTTATTGGCTTACACAACTCCATTACTACAATCAGATAGAAGAATTAGCTACACAAAGCGAAGATAGATCAAAACCCTAGTGAGAGAGAAAGGAATAGCTAGATCAAAACCCTAGAAATGAAGGGCCAATTTTTTTATATATAAAAGATCATCGAAACCCCCAAACCCCCACCCCCCACACACACAGAGAAAGAGTATGAAGGACCTCAGATCTGGTGTTGATGTGGCTGACGTCGGCAGCGACACCCGGCGTGCCAGCGATATCGTAGAGAGAGAGGCTGGAGACGAGCGGGTTGAGCTTCATGAGCAGCGCCAGCGGCTGCCCAATGCCCCCGGCGGCCCCCAACACGGCCACCTTCCGCTCGGGAGCCGACTCCGATGAGTACCCGCGGCGGCGCAGCAGGGGATGAGTCGATGATGTGGCCGCACAAGTGGATCTCCTGAGCGACGCTTGGATTGATCTCAACATTGTCGCCTCCTTCTTCTTCTTAGAGAGCGAAGAGAGATGATGAAGATGAGATGATGAAGATGAGATGATGAGAGATTCGAAATACTATAAAATGAGATGGGAACAAGTTGCACGGGCTTTACGTTGCGGCTGTCACCGCTCGAATTAGCACTTTAGCAATGAGTGGTGTCGTGAGTACCGAGGCGTGCCCTTTTCTTTTTTTCAAGAAGGTAAAAAGGATCGGGAATGTAGGCAAGCAGCTCCCCGTAGAGCGGGAGCAGAGCGGCCGATCATCTCTGCAAAGATGGGATGGCTCGGATCGGAAGCTTCCCATTTCTGTTGCTAATGCGTAAATGATTTTTGTTTATTTTAACATTTTCATTTTCTTTTTGAGAAAGTATTTTGTGTAATGGTGACCCTATAACAATAAATTTGAAGATATATATAGAATAAAATGATAGCGATTCGGTTCAGTTCAGTGGCTATGTATGATTTAACGGTTTATGATTCTTCTGACCTTATTGTTGATCCAATGTGGAGACTACCATCAAGCTACTTGTGAGGTAGGGAACCAGGGTGAGAATACATGGCACTTTAAGTGTTCCACGTTCTTTTTAAAAGATTATGAAAAAAAAGGTAATTTCAAGCTGAAAAATATGTGTTTTCACAAATAACTTTTTTACTAATATAGATCTTATTTGATAGATCTAATTGAGATCTTTTAAACAATGCAAAAAAATCAAAAATTTATTTTTTATTTTCATAATATGTAAATTCGAAACTACCTTCTTTTTAAAAATGAAGGTTTAGAAAAAAAAGTGAAACAAAGGCCTACGTGATTAGCCAGTTTTGTTTGGTGTCCGCCTCGAACACATTAGAACACATTACACAGGCAACTGAGTGTCCACATGACATTACACATGCAATTGAGTGTCCGACATGGGACTTGAGATAGATTGAGCCGATCAATCACTACAATTTGGCTCAATCGCGACATCATGTCACGCTACGTTGTCATTGTTTTACAAAATCCTTGAAGATGTGATCTTCACACTTTATTCTCATGTTTTACATTTTACTTGTTAAAATAAGTTGAAGAGAGTAATCACTAGTTTCATTGATTTAATAGCTTTGAAACATTGATATTTAGTTTAATAAAATTCTCAACATAGAAATCACTAATAATGTGAGAGCTATGTCTCGTGACAATGGAATATAAGACTACAAAACCACAAGAATTGCAATAAATTTGAAGCATAAGACTCAAGAGAGTTCCATCATTTATTTCATTGAAAACAAGAAGAAAGGGATACGAGTATACGGCATTAACCATGTTGTTTCAATTAGTTTAAAGGCGTCTAATTCATCCTCAACTCGTTATTTTGGATTGTCCCATCTTTGATTCTCGTTTGCCACACCATTGGAGAGCATTGGGGAAAAAAAAAAACACTGAACAACAATTAGTCGACATCGAATAATAACTTATACAACAATATTTCGCCTCTATGTTACAGCAACTATATATTTTGCTAAAACAAAAGAGTAGAATAGAGTAAAATTGAGACGATACAGATCAAGAGGAGTGCTTGTTTCGGTATGCATACATTATCTCAAAGGGCATAAAACCACACACCCTAAATCACCAGATTGTCTTTCAGCGGTGATTGGGCTCATAACCAAGTGCATGGCTTCAGAAAGTTCCCAATGAGCCCTCAGGTGATGCATGCTCAACAAAAACGAGTCAATCTGCAGCATTAAGATAATGAAGTCTTAGAGCTCTAAATTCAGAGACGATATGAAATGATTGTTAAGACCCCATGAATAATAGGCGTATGGATAAACGGGGCTGAGCCAGTTTCCATAGGAAAGACAAGAGGACAGTGATTCTTGGTATTCAAAAGACAGCAGGCATGAGCACGAGATCATTTGCACTCAATACAAAAACATGGATATTGCTAGTCAATCAGTTGGAAGGCGTCGATTAAAGCATCAAAACTAACCTCGGAAAGGATCTCAAACTTGATGAGACTGCTCAGGTTCCGTAAGGGTTGAAATGTTAAAGGGAAAGTTGGGTAGGTGTTTATTGATGGATACACTCAGCAGTTCGTCCTTGAGTTCTTTCAATCCAATCCAAAATGCTGGAACAACTATCTCGGCTAACAAAATGCCTTCACAAACAGACGATCAATTCAGCCATTTGGGCTGAGTAAAGAAAAATATATCTTACAAATTGCCACATTCGTACCTATTTTTAGCGCGGTAGCCCTTCAATATTGAAGTTTCTCGCTCTGATATGTCTTTCTTCATACTAAGGGATTCAGGAACAATCAAAGTCCCACTTTGGTCATTATATGCATCAGTTATGAAATCTAGCACATTTTCCTGCAAACGTTAATGCATTGGGAGGTTATTTCATCAAGGGTATGCAAGTCCTTTGATTAGTAGGACCAAATTATGTACAAGAGGATGTCAATCAAAGGGACTTCATTTTAGCATATTCCACTTCCAAGGGCTTGGTCAAGTGAGGATTAGACAAAAAACCCAAAGTTTGAAACTACTATAAAGCAGCACTCATGAAGAAACCCAAATGGCATACCAAGGATTTAGAAGCATCAAGCCAATGATAAATGTGCTCGTTACGGAACCACGTCAATTGCCTTTTTGCAAAATTTCTGCATGATAGAATAATGATTCCGAGATTTAAATTAGCCCGGTATCGCAACTAAAGTTGTCCAAAACTATACATGCACAATTCATAAAACACAACTTCTATGTTCAAAAATTCAAGGTGAAACATTGGTAAAAAGCTATGAAGCACCAACAGCTCTGGAGGTCGACGTATTGCAATGTTGGACACGGGGACACGTGGGGACACATATGTGGCGTGTCCCATAATTTAAATTAAATTTTTGCAAGCGACATGGTTGGGATACCGATTGGAACACGGAGGGGGTCAAATTGTAATTTTTTAAAAATTTAAAATTTGGGGGATCACTGTAATTTTTTAAAATTTTGGGGGCCAAATTGTAATTTTTTTTTAAATTTTAGGGGTCAAACTATAATTTTTCAATAGCGTTGTATTGAACTTATGGATGTCTAGTTTTGTTTGAATGGTATTGGAACTATGAATTTTTCATTTTGTCGACATTTTGCCATTTAAAATTGAAAAAAAATATAAATAAATAAATAGACACGTGGCGTGTCCCTTGCCGAGCCAGTGTCCCCATTTTTTTAAGAATTCCTATATCCCCATGTCAGTGTCCGTGCATCATAGGTAAAAAGACAGTGCTAAGCACTGTGCGAAGTGAAAAGAGGTTAAAAATGTTTCAAGTGTTCAAAAATCAATTGCATGTTCAGAATGTTTAAACTTTGAAGTGTTCGGGAATCCATTTCAAAGAAGAAAATCAGGTCTCGAAGTTTCATCCTAAAGGTTCAGTGTTGGCACATGACAAGTATTTTTTAATACAGGACCTCTGTACGGACATCACGCATAGTAAGGAGGAATAAAGCAAAACAAAGCTTACGAAATTGAATCAGCTGCTCTCAACCGGCAAAAAACAGTTTTCAATTTGGATTCCTACCAATGAAACTAGGGTAAACCTAACAAAACCTACCTAAAGAACACATTAATGCTGAAGCCTAGGGAACACGTTAATGCCAAGGCGTTGTTTCGCTTTTTCGATGGAACATTTTCATAACATATACAAGTTACAACAAGCTTAGAGACAAGTAGTCTTGCAGGGATATTATACAACCTATTACAAACAGGAGATGCTTCAACTATAGTTAGTGAACTTTAGCATGTCTTAATTTTATTTTGCTTAGTTTAAGCAAGTGAGCTTTCTGCATGTTTTTGGCAAGTTCGGCTTCAGCAATAATAAGTCTGGTAGTGTGTAATTGTATATCTGTAAACATGACAAGTTTTGTCATAAATACATGGTAAGATGTAGAAAGAATAACAGAAACTTAAAACACATTTAACTCAAAAACAGGAAGACAGCGCACATTACCTAGATACTTTCTGAAATTCAGACAAAAAAGCATAAAACTCCCTGGAGGAACTCCATCCGTCTTGTTCTCTACACTTGAGTAAGTATTCCATAGCCTGATATAAACAAAAAAATAAGGCTCGCCAATATTTAGATGCGACAGCTTATATAAATTATTTACATCCTGCAAAAAGAAGTGACTTCAAGAACAATCAATTGCAAGTTTTCCATGGCTTAGGAAACTTCTTTTGCGTTCTTTATGCTTTGTTTGGTTTGTGTTTTGAAAATTTTTTTGGAAAATTGTAGGGGTAATAAGTGGAGAGAGATAGAGAGAGAAATGTTAGAAGTAAGGGGAATCTAGGGAGAATCTAGGGGAATTTTTCATCTTTTTGAGAAGGGAAAGGAACAAGGCATTAATGTTTCATCTGAAAAGGATTTTAGTGCAAAAACCAGATTGAGATGATCCCAAATCACAAGTTCATTAATGGGATGACACGTATATAATTTTCAGAAAGGATAACAAGAGGAACTCAAATGTATTCTAAAACTGGATCAAATAGAACTAAGAAACATATTTCATATAGAATACTGTAGCAGTTATGACAACACAAAATCATGCAACCAAATGCAGCTCCAGAAGCCTTATCCAAACAATTTCGGACAACCAATCAAAAAATCCAGTCAAAATAAAACAGTAACAAAGCGATTGCAGATCTCCCTCTGTTTCTAAGAGACTGTTTCTTCACTGTTTAAAACAGGGATTATCCATGCCAGCTTCTCTTCAGCACTTTTTCAGTTTTTCTCCGATGTGAGGTATAGAGAGGGCTTACAAGCGTGATCCTCCATAACTGTCCAGGGTATTTTCAAGAACTTTAAACAGAGCCGGCTCTATGTACACTCTTCCATGGTCAGCTGAACACTCAAACAATTTTTTTTTTTCTTAGAACACATGTAAAAATTATGGGCTAGCCTTTCTATGAACATCCAACGTAAATATCAATAAACACCCAAGTCTAAAAGTCTTGAACACCTAACCCAAAAAGAATTGAACACCTAACCCAAAACTAATTGAACACTCAATCACAACCCAATTACAGCCCATCTATCCCGATCATTCATATTTGAACATCTAACACATTACCTTAAATAAAGCTCATAATTATAATAAAAAAATCATAAAAAGAAAGTGAAAAGAAGAATCCATTGGTGCAAGTATTATGCTCTGCATTCTCTCTCCATATCTTTATTCTTGATGGTCTAAATGTATTAATTTTGCATTCATAACAATAACTACTTTATTTTTTTTCCTAATTAGCTTATAAAAATACGGACAAAGCTTTAAAAAAATTCAACTACAGTGCAAATCCTCTTAACTTGAATAATCGCTACGATAGAAAATCTCATCATGTCATTTTAAAGAACAACATATTTTTGAGAAGATCAACCCCAAAATATTCGCTACAATTTCTTTCAAAAGGATTTTGGTAGATTAATACGCTGTTTAAATGTTGGCACAAAATATAAAAACTCATCTAAGCCAACTGTAAAATTTTACCCCCTCCATTCTCGAAACACTGTCTACTACGAAATACAATAACTTTCAAAAAAATTAATTTTTTGTTAAAAAAATAGTTATATATTTTTAAGTTCTCATTTCGCCTCGTAGTTAATTTTTTAAGAATAGAGGTTATGTTTTTTGACCGTACTATTTGTACAACTATATGAGATTTTGTACATATATTATTGGTTAATATATCAGCTAATAGAGTCAAGGTAATTTCTGAACACCCTATGGAGCCGCCACTGATTTTAAAGCCGTACTTCTGAGCATATTGAGGTCGCAGCATCTCCAGTTAGAAAATTTACATGTTCATGGTTTTATTCTTATATACTTTCACATTCTTGCATACTCACATAAACATATCAGAATCACAACCATTAGCTAAAATAATTCACGCCCATGATATTCAAGTATTGCCTTAAGTCCAAGTTTCACTTCATCACGATTGTCAAGTGTTTAAAAAAACTTGAAAAACCTTGACAGTATCTCCTTTTGTGTAACATGGCAGATGCAGCCTCACTGTCCCAATTAGATAACCTAGCATACATATGGCCCCGGATTTGCTCACCATTAGGAAGCTGCTGTACCCCTATCCTTTGATTTCACTAACCAACTAAGCTTCTCCACAACTCATAAGCAGTAAATTTTAGAAAATTCTCCAGCCAAATCAGGCACTATATCAGGCACGATACTAAGATTTAAGGAAGAGTGCCAGAAATATCTCTATAGTTGAGGCAAGGTAATGGTAGAGTAAAATGTACTTAGACAAGAATTCCAGCAAGGTGCTTTCTTCCTAAAGCTCAGACGTTTATCTTCCACTTTCTTCATGATAAAATTTTAACCTTACAAGCGAATGTGATGTAACATAGCCAAAGTGACAACCAAGTACTAGCACAACTCTCTCTGGACAAAACAAGAAAGAAAAAGGAAGCAAAACCATACTCTGAGAAGTAAAAAATAAATTGTTACCTATGACAAAGAATGAGGGTGGGAAGGGAATCATACCTGTCTGTAACCAATTGCTCGAGTTGCAGAATTTGAATTTGGCAGAAGACCAATATCAAGAAGCCATTGGGCTTCAGAAAAAATGCCATCACTTCCTATACATTTTAAATCCATCATTAAGATTATATAGAAATGAAACATCAATACCTACAATTCACCCAGTTCCAAAAACAGAAAAACAACTATTAAAAATAAGTAAAACTAACATGTTACTTAGATTGACTAACTTAAGCCCAAAACAAAAGAAGAAAATCTCAGAGCTAAGAAATCCATCGAAGAATTGGTTGAACGCTAATTCCTGCTTTCCCTAACTCATCCCAGATGGCATTAGAAGTGTTGAAGGTATAAGTAATAAAGTTGCCCCTCTCTCTAACGGCTTAAGCTTTTAGATGAGTTGGTTGTTAACAAACTAATAAGAAGTTTGTCACAGAATATAGTCCAAACAACATAGAATACAGTAAAAATAACCGAAACAGATGGGAATACCCAACACCTAAACAGAAAAGAAACATAAACAGGATTGATGAATTCAGTCCTCGCTGTAAACTATTGGTCCTCCAAACGAATAAACAAAAGTGAGAAGTGACAACACCCCAAAATCAATCAACTAATGGCAATGGAATCAGGCAACCAGCTTGCCTCGTATCCATTATAACACAAAATCTCAGACTGGTTGAAATGCTGATGTCATCACAAAAGAAGAAACAACTTAAACAGATAGACAAATTAATAGGAAATATACAGATGTTTAACAGAGGCAGACTAATATAATCCATGTATTCCAAATAGTGCTTCATGTACCCCTACCCTGGCCCAGTCTAGAAGGACCAGCAAGGATGTCATTTGTGTTCATTGCTCCAAGCAACAATGCGACGCTCAACAGACGCGAGTGTGGACCAGGGCCGTTGCCAAATACATTGACTGGCTTGTCCAACACAAATAGTAAGTACATACCATAAATTTTGAGACCTGAAAGAGAAAAGGGTCAAAGTGGACATGCATGACATAGTTACCTAAAAGCATATCTTCACATCGCAAATCGATTGATCGATAGAGATCCAGTCTCTGACCGGAAAGGAAAAAACAATTGAACTCATAGTCCAAATCTGTTGATTTACTCTCCTCAATTCTATCATCAGAAGAACCATCGTCAAGAGAGCATTCTGTAACTCGTGAATCAATAGATTCCCGGAAGAAGTCATACGGTACTCGAAAAGCAGACGGAGGTGATCCACTAGACTGCAACATCCAAAAAACAAAGCATGAATACAACTAACCTGAGCATAGAAACAAGTTCTAACTATAATTATCCTTCATCAGAATCATCACCAAGTACAGCTAGATTAACAAGAACCTAAATCATGGCACACTCCAACCAGAAAAAAGAAAGGAAGGAAACGCATCAGTTCGCTGCTAAGATTTGAATCATGAAGCAGAAGATCATACACATACCCGAATGATTTCAAGAGTGCGACGTAGACGATACCAATCATTAGCAGCTAAAGATTGGGCCCTTGGATCACCTGCCTTAACCACCAAATCAACAGCTGCATCCCAGTCACCATTTTGCTGCAAATCAGCAAGCTCTGAGTCAACTTCAGAAGCAATCTCTGGGGAAGCTTTTGGAACATCTGGCTTTCCGTATATGTACCTTAAAGATAAAAAGATAAAATCAAGCCTTTATACGCCATGTAAGTTGGATTTCAACAGAACATAAACGTGAGCACCCATTTGCAGGTACCGAAAATGCCTACTCAAAGTTATCAAACAGAAACTAACTGAATTTCATTTTCCTTTCCCCTTCTTTGTGAAACTGAAAGTGGTGGGTCTTTATCAAACTTCAATAGCAATCTATATGTAGGAAACCGAAGGTTTAAATTTCGTCATGGATTAACCCAAAACGTTTGGTTGACAATACTATCCTTAGGAGTTCACATGAGAAAATTCCAAGTGAGCATGCAAGTAACAACACATACAGTTGATCATTCACAAGAAATTTGACAGAAATGTGAATCTATTACAGTCAAAGTTTGAACCTAGAAAAGAAGAAGGGAAAATGACGGCCCAGGACATGTTTTGATAATTCCCAAAGAAGAATGGCATGTTCATATAGAAAGTGTTAATAACTAATACATACACCTGCTCCTCTTACAGTGACACCAAAACGAAGTATAAATTTGAACGGTCCATAATCTCAAATGGTCAATGGCTGGCAGGCTGGCAGTATTTCTCATCAATATGTCATAAAATGTGTGCAAGAAATCTAGCTTAATGGAAAAGGAATCAGGTTTGAGTTCACGCATGTGATAATGCAGAATTATCAGGACCACTTTCCTGGGGGAAAGATTTTTTTTACCATCCTCGTCATGTAACGGTTTTGACATTATACTATTTGTACGGTCAAGAACCAGTGGCTGATGAAGATAAATTGCACAAGACCATTAGTCCATCTTCCTAATGTAAAACTTTACTCTTCCTGCCATCGTCATGCAATAGTTTTGGCATTATGTTTTGTGGAGCAATTTAAGAATCAGAAGTTTGATAAAAAGAAAAATGAATATGGTGAGTCTCAGTACAAACGATAGGAGGAACTAAGTGTAACGAGAATGTTAGTTGACAGCCCTTTAAAGTTCTCCTGATTCAAATATTACCTAAACAAAACTTCAAAAGCATCAGGCCTCAATACTAAATTTAAAAGGACTAATAAAATCTAAAAATTTACCGAAAACCCCAGCTTGCTATAACCACTTTTGATTTTACAGGAACTAAGAACAACTTGTGCTCGTGGTCTCAAGAGAGACTTAAAGAACTTCCAGTTTCAGGTTCCCTCGCCTTTCTATTTTGACAAACATATACAAAAAGATGCATTACACAAAACTAAAACATACCATCGTAAGTATAATCCAGTCCCTCCTGTAACTATTGGAACACGACCGTTGTTAAGAACATCTCTTGTAGCTTTTCTTGCATCCTCAAAAAATTGCCCAACAGAGTATTCTAATTTTGGACATCATGTAAGTTAGACATAATGAGAATGAAAAATGAGTATGGCAGAGAACCATATTGGAACACCAAAAGCAAACGAGCCAGAATCATTAGAACTCTTTGCATTTTACATAGTAAAAACTCTTTGCATTTTACATGGTAAAAACTCTTTGCATTTTACATAGTAAAAACCCAGGGCTGCCAATCGTGTTCCTTGAGAATGTGATTCGAAAGTGTTCTCATATTTTCATCCATCATGTATGCTCTTTTAGCGGTTCATATATCAGTTTGGTTGAAAAATGTATACTGCTCAACTACAGTTTTCAAAGTTAAATACGATTAAGGTGGTCACAATCTGGCCCTGCAAGCAACATACCTTCAGATGGGTGCAATATGTCAATCAAATGGTGTGGCACTTCCTGCAACAAAATATAAAATACAAAAAAGAAAAAAGAAAAAGTTAGACCAACTAAATAAAGATTTGTAGACAAGTTCCAGAATTTGAAAGCAGCAGAGCAGCCACGCAATAGTATGTAGGCAGGCAAAATGTACGTTTTCAGCTGGCATAAACAACTAACCATGGGGTACTCAACAGAACTTATTCAAAATTAATATCTGTACTTTTAAAGGTCAATTAGTTTTATTAATCAAGGTTTTGGGATCAGAGTGGTGGCTGGAATGTGCCTGTAAAGCATAACTGATTCAACCACAGGTAAAACAAGATTCAGATTCCTCCAGTAAAGCAAAGAGAATCGCGTTTTATGCTAGTAATATATATTACAAATTGGACGTGGGGGTATATAAATTAAGTGCTAAGCCATGCTTTGACTTGTTTTATGCAATAGTGAACCAAGGGTCGTCAAGCAATAAACCACGACCTGTAATTGATCTTCTAGTCATCTTGATGTACAGGAGCTTGAAAACCCCATTTACAGGGGTGGCGAAACAATAGTGGTCTGTGGAAGTCAATGGAGATATTGATCAAGAAGCTCTACATTTTGTATTTGCAGTTACTTTAATCAACTAATCGGCTACCTCACAGACATATTAACCAAGTGGTGCAATGACTCTCCGTTCTTGACCACATACCCTAAAAAAAGGGAAGTAAGCATGCCATATTCAATTCAAACAATCTGAGGGTTAGAATCATAGAAGCTGCTTGAAAAGCATAAGCATCCCTAGAGAGGGTTCTAACTAGACTTTCGAGCTCCGCCATAAAGACTTTGAACAGTTTGGCAATGACCAGGTCATCGTGAACCATGAAACAATATATGAGATACAGATATACAAATAAGAACACATTTGTATTAAACGACTGCGCCCTAATCATCAAAAGGCATCTATGAGTACCTGTCTTTCACTCACTGAAGGCTTTGCAGATCCAATATCAAGGCCTCTATATACCTGCAAACATTGAATCAACTCAGCTAGCTAATAAATTTCAAACTGACCTCCAATCAAGAAGTAAGCAATGCATATTAAAAAGCATCTCCAGCCCTTACTATTTTCTTGAACTCAAGCCCAGAACTACAGTGAAACAGCTTTTAATTTTCAACCTCTCCTTGACTCAAAACTTGTACAAAATTGAATCTTACTGAAATTTACCAAATTCAAGGAAAACTCAAATCTTTGACACAAATTTTAGGCGGCGATTAATTTCTTTCAAATTCACAACTACCTACTATACTAATATTACTAGAGCTTGTACTCAAATATATATTTCGATTTGAGTTTGTCCATTACAGTGCTTTTACTCAAAGTGAGAGACTAGGAACATAACATTCCTGCGTGGCAGTGTCCCATACACTCCAATACTTGATTCAAATGGTTCTCACCGACTTACACTAAGTTTTTTTATATACCTTCATTTTGTTTAGATTCGTCAAAGACTTTCTTGAATTCATTGCTAAGAAACCGCCACATATGTATATGCGAAATGCTGTCCATGTTGTTGTGTTCCTAGACCTCTTACTCAAATTTATACTTTGATTTGAGTTGGCCCATTGGAGTGCCTCATTTCAAACGAAGTTTCTACTTAATTTTTTTCTTAAGTAGAAAAAAGTTTGAACTGGTCCAAATAAACAGCGTCTCTCTCTCTCTCTCTCTCTCTCTCTCTCTCTCTCTCTCTCTCTCTCTGAGTTGTAATTAGGGCTGCAAACGAACTGAGCCGCTCGGGAGCCGAGCTGTGCAGCTTGGCTCGTTCAAGCTCGGCTCGGAAGTTAAACGAACAAGCTCAAGCCGATTTTTTCAGCTCGTTTGTAAACGAGCCGAGCTCGAGCTAGGATAAGCTCGGCTCGAGTAGGCTCGCGAGCTCTAGTATATATACTTAAATTTAGGATTTTTATTGTTATTTCATAATTTGTTCTTTCCATTTTCACTTTCGAGTCAACCAAGGGAGCACATGCACGCCAGTACACCCCTACTCCCTTCACAATCAAAATATTTTTGGTTGTATTAGGCCTATGCGAAGACATATATACACTTTTCGTTGGTTCGTTGAGGCTCGTGAACAAGCTCGAGTCAAGCCAACGCCCGCTCGGCTCGAGCTCGACTCGTTCAGTTTTCATTGAGCTCGAGCTCGAACTCGTGTTCGTTAAAAATTTAATAAACAAGCTTGAACACCGTAAAACTCGGCTCGGCTCGTTTGCAGCCCTTTCTTTCCTCAATTTTCTAGGTTAAACAAACAGAAATTAACAGCACGAGCAGTAACCAGTGAAGAACCTCACTCAACCTGGACCGAGTCGGCACTTATGATCTCTCCGTTGAGCCGCTTCGCCAGCTCCAAAGCGAGCCTACTTTTTCCGGCACCGGTGGGGCCCGAAATCACGATTACTTTCTCCTTCCCATCCTTGACCTTGTTTCTCGCGGAGCAGGTGGTGGCGAACAGCCGGCGGCAGTGGCGGCGGAAAGAGAGCACGGAGGACGATAGCTGAGGCCCCGCAGCGTAGTACGAGTGGCGCAGGCAACGCGTGTGAATGCTCCCGACGTGGCTTATCATTTTCTGCGTCGGAAGGAGAGAGAGAGAGAGAGAGAGAGAGAGAGAGAGAGAGAGATGATGTATGAAAGGATATGAGATTTTGGTGAGGTTTTAGCTGACTTCTTGTTTGACTGGGGCACAAGAATCTTTGGGGACAAAATCGTCATTTTATTTAAAAGGAAAATTCGTTGTACGTGATAGTGATATTAAGGAGTACCAACAATGCTATAATAAAAAATAAATAACTAAAAGTTGATACATCAATTTTTAATTATTCATTTAAGAGATTGTTAAAGTTAACAATGTAGAGGTCCACAATGACATAATAAAAATTGAATAATCAAAAATTATCACATCATCTTTTTAAATTAAAAAAATTAATAACTGTGAACATAGAAATAGTTTTTTCCAAAAAATAATTTTGATACTAATAAACACTATTTATTAGAAATAGAAAATAATTTTTAAACTTTTCAAATTTTTTAAGAAAAGAAAAACAGTTTTAAGAAAAATAGCTCTTGTGTAACTACGATTTTTGAAAAAATAATTTTTATATAAGAAAATGTTTTGAAAAAAAAAACATTTTCTTATACAAAATAATTTTTCAAAAAAAGAACAATTTTTTTGTATAAAAATGTTTTATAAAAACAGTTACTAGTACTAAAAAACAATTTTGGGCGAAAAGGGAAGAGATAGAACATTTTTTTGTACTAATATGTGTATTTGATTGAGAATGTGAGATTCATTAAATTTGGTTATTAATAAAAGGTTGCTAATTTTAATTATCTAAAATTCAAAATTCAATTATTTCTAAAAAGGTTGCTAAATTTGTTTATAAGAATTTATAACATTATGAGCCATATTTTAAACTAATATTATTAACTTTAAAACTTAACACTTTCGATTATGCCATTGTGAATATGAAATCACTGATCCTATCCAATCCAGTTTTTGGTCTTTGTAGGCCCATGACCAATATCATTCATTTTGTAAAACTCGTCGAATATATTATCCACGTGAAAAATTAACTTGATCAAAAATCGATAGGTACATTAACAAAATACTGTAGTTTGTACTAGAATAATATGGGGTGACAAAATAATTTAAAACTAATATTGCCCTTTTTTTAATTTATTATTTTATTCGTGTACCTATGAACATTCATCAAAGCTAATTTTAAAAATAAATGACGTAGTGAACGAACTTTACAAAATGAATAATTTCAATCATTGTTGTGGCCAAGAGGGACCCACAAACACAGAATTGGACTGGATTGAACCAAAGGAAAATTGGACTAGAGCTGTCTATCGCATGTCTACCATAGAGTCTCGTTTAGAAGGGTTAGAAGGGATCAAGATTCAAGAATGAGAAAATCCTAAAATCAAGCATATTGTTTTCCTTTTCTAACCCAAGAATGAGGAATTCTCTCTCTCGTAGTCCAAAAAATTCCTCGTTATATAATTGAATTGCTTTTTATTCCTCAAAAAAATTGTGTTGTTTTTCTTGCGGGTGAATTTGGTTTAGATTATCCTGTTACTAGTTTCTTGTGAGAAAATCCATTTATGTTGGAAGGAAAATGAGTTGGTCTTTGACAAAATTTGGCTCTCGAATGCTATTTCATATCCTCTCATTCTTGAACAATACCAATACTAATTATGATGTACTAGCAAAAAAATGCTAAGAAAAATCACTAGAATTGACTGCTCAACAAGATACCTAACTGCTAATAGATCTGCCCACAATCTAGGGAGAGAGAGACAGGCACCAACTGGTAGTTGCATGCCTTGAGTAGTTCTCAAATGCTTAAAAACCACGACAACTCTCCAAACAAAAGGAAAATAAACACAAAATGAACTATTCTACCATCTCAATTTCACCATCTCTAAATGACGACACAAACTCCATCCAATCGCCAAATCCAGTATCTCTTCACCGTGGCATTGGCTTCCCTTCTCATCCTCGGAATGGCACGAATCGTTTTAGACAATCTGAAGAACGGGCAGAGCCCATTTTTGCAGCTACTGCATCTGGGCAACAAGCACGAAGTACTGAGAGTACCAGTGAGTATAAACGACGACGATGTTGTCAAAGAAGGCTGCAATGTATTTGAAGGGAATTGGGTTTGGGACAACATATCCAACCCGCTATATACAGAAGAGAGCTGCCCTTATTTGGTCAAACAAGTGACTTGCAACAGAAATGGGAGACCTGATTCTCTTTACCAGAATTGGAGGTGGCAGCCCAATGCATGCAACTTGCCAAGGTAACCAAACCAACTTCTCACTAGAGAGAGATGCTCAGGTTCGAGTTTTCATTTCTGTGTGGTAGTTTTCCCGACCTTTTCCGTTCCTCTGTTCCCAAAAACTTCTGCCTTTCGGTATATTTTTGTTTCATTCGGCAATGCATGCACGCGGATTGGCACGTCAGATCGTTTTGGTTGTAACAACTGTCTACATTGATATCTCAGGTTTGATGCTTTGAAGTTGTTGGAGGTATTGAGAAACA
>BPLS01000560.1:63503-78754 GCA_019656275.1 Rhododendron kiyosumense
CCCCAAAAGTTTCAAACTTTGTGAAAATTGCTTAAGTTCTTTCAAAATGCAAAAATTAAATGTCAAAAGTGTTTCTGTTAACTAGTCGTCAATTTTTCAAACAAACAAACAGAATACAGAAAAACGATACCAAACTAGGGTACATAACATAAAAATCCAAGCATAATCAAAAGGTAAGAAATGGAAATGTCCAAGTTACCAAAAGAAGACTGCAGATAGGCATATCTAACCATCATAGTAACATGATAAGCAGAAAACATTTGAATTTTGAACAGATAAACAGAAATGAAAGAAATGAAAAACAAGAAACCCTGCAATTTCATATGAATGCTTGCCTCTCCATTCTGTAGAAATCAACGAACAACAACAGTAGACTTTGTCAAAAATCAAAGATAACATGATTAAATGAGGGGAGAAAAAGAAGCCAGAGTTATTAAGGTAATCAAAAGTAGAAAGCTCAAAAAAGAAAGTAAAAGAAAGATAGGAAGTTGAAAGCTCGGAAGTAAAACACAAACAACCAACTGGTGGTCTAATGGACTTTTGAATTCCTCAAAGCCAAAGTGCTAAGCACAATAACATAAAAGTTAAAGGTTAACTTCGAAATAGTAAAGGTTAACTTCGAAATAGTAATCAGCTAAAAACACTTAAAATTTTCAAATTTCGGAAACTGGACTAACCAGATCATACATAAATCAAAATCATAAATTTAAGCTAAATCCAGGTAAAATTACTAATAAGAAGCGCAATCAAACAAATACTAGCTAAGGTGGTTTGGGCATGTCTACCGTAGAGTAGTTAAGAAAGCGGATAGAATAGCTTTGGATAGCAATGCTATGGAGAGGGGTAGACCTAAATTGACATTAGATATTGTTGTGCGCAAAGATATGAGTATATTGGGTTTGTGTGAACAAGTGGCCCTTGACAAAGCTCAATGGAGGAAAAGGATTCATGTAGCCGACCCCAAGTGATTGGGACATAAGGTTCAGTTTGGTTTGGTTTGGAATCGTGCATAATCAAAACAAAACCATCAGTGCTACAGGTTACTCATCGCAATGCAACTTCGAAGCACAAGTCCATCCCCATGTTGGGAGACATGTTCCTCAGTATCTTAGCAGATTTCCTTGATGAAGTGCATCTGTTAAAAAATTCTACCCAAGGGCTCACACCTCGAAAACCAATCTCATCTAGTGTTTACATCCACCACATCATATAAACAAGTCATGAACTAAGTTGCCCAAAAATGTAGAAAGGAAAATAAAGTAATCTGCTCATAACACTTCTTAGCTTTGCATATGAAAAAATCTCTATTGTAAAATTCCCTCTTCTTCTCTCTTATCTTTCGTCGTAGAATAGGTATATGCATATATGGCTAGTAAGAAATACAAATTATACCTCAAAAGATGCAAGGTTAGTTATGTATAACACATACAATTGCATACAATATTACATAATTCACAAATGGTTGAATACAAAAAAAAAATTCCTATTTCTATTAACTCTCCTCCACTCTTAGAAAATCATTTCTTGTAATTGGACTTCAAAATCATTAAAGTTCAAAATATCCTTGCATGCAAATACAATTAAAATTTTGAGCAGAGATATACAGCGAAATAGTCAGGAGTCACAAAACCATATTGGACATCAATTCATGGAATAGTGCTGTTAATGGCCATGCACTTGAGCTTAATTCTGGCAAGGTACAAAATGTCAGCCCTACCCTCGTAGTTGAGCCTCAAGATGGACACTGCTTAGGTGAATCCTCCAAGGGTGCGGTGAAAAAGGCACCTTGTGATGGATTGCCAACCTTGAATTCATTCAAGGTTTAAGTGCTTTCCAAGCAGTCACTTTTTTGTGACTTGGAGATGTGTAAGGCTGCAGGAGTCATCTCTTTGTAATTCATCCAAATAGGAGTATAATAAAGTGTTAAAATCAAGTCAAGCAATAGAACTCTTCTACCCATTGTAGCCTCTTTCATGGGATCTCCAAAGGATGGGTTACCGCCCTAGATGTCCTATGGACTTCCACTCATCCACCCTAGGTGACATATGTAAAACATATTATTATGTCTTGGAGGGCAGTTCGTAAGGAAAACCATGGTTGTGTCAACTGCACAGGCAGAATGAAAAAATCCAAGACCACTATTAATCTAGAGACGTGACTTTCTCCAATTCTAGACTGTCCTAGTCTGATTCAATAGAACATAAGCTACCAAATTTACTTAAGAGAGTTTTGTGAGGTTAGAATGATCCACTACAATATTTCAACTAGACATGGGAAAATATGTGCCAAGACAACAAATGGATACACATCAACTAGCAGGTTATAATGCAACCACGGATACATTTACCAGCTAATGATATCAGACAGCTAGAACTTCAATGCCGAGAAAAGCGTCAGGGCTAACTAACACAGCCAGCCATATGCCAAGTGAAATCAATAAGAAACCAAAACCAGAAAACAGCAATTAAATCCAGTACTGAGGACTTACAAAACATGGGGCACCAAAGCTACACGCTATTCACAAACGAAGTGTGTGAACATCAATCACAACCTAAAGTTTCCACAAGAAAACGCAAAATGTCCATGCAGCCTCAAGGAAGCAAAATAACACTTCAAAACATAATAAAGCAAAATTGCCACTAACAAAAAGAACAAATCTGCTTCGTCAAAAAATGCACGAACCATCATGTAAATCAGAAACTGAGAGAAAGCAATAACAACAAAAATCTACCACAGCGCAATAGAAACAGCAGAATCAAAACACAAAAATAGTAAGAACACCGAAAGATAATAATAAGACAGAGAAAGAAAGACTACCTCAGTAGTATGGGTTGCCACCTTGGTACATTCCCCCAGGTGGAACTCGAGTGGCTGGTGATGTTCCTGCTGGATGATTGTGCTGGCTTCCATACCCTGAAGATGACAAACTATAGTGTGCACTGTCAGGATAACCACCGGAAGGCAACCCAATTGAGCTTGCAGGCAATCCTCCATACAATGACGAACCACGACCGGCACCACCCAACCCACTTCCCACACCACCCAAACCCCCGCCAGCATTGCCACCCAATCCCCCGCCAACACCACCCAATCCACCAGCATTGCCAACCATACCACCGCCTGCGCCGCCAAATCCACCAGCACTGCCAACCATACCACCACCCGAGCCACCAAATCCACCAGCGCTGCCAACCAAACCTCCACCTCCGGTACCTAGTCCGCCAGCACCCCCGTATCCAGTTGAACCAGGCCCACCAAAATGAGATCCACCATAAGGACCTCCCATGCCAGAACCATAACCACCACCACCACTAACACCCATCGAAGATGGTGCTTGACTACTAACTGATGACAATCCAGGACCGCCACCGCCCATAGACGAATTCATAGGATGACCCAACTGTGGACCACCCGAAAACCCACCATACGAACCACCCGGCCCACCATACTGCCCACCAACTGGACCCGGCATTACAGAAGGAGGATGCATCCCAAGCCCATTCCCCTGGGCTTCACCGGGCCCTGGCGCCACCCCCTGAACTCCAGGCGCCACCCCTGCGCCCACCTCCGGTTTCCCTCTCTTCCCTTCGTTCGCCAACTTACAATTCAACTGATACCCATCAACCGTCTTCATCGGGTCGACCAACGAAGCCCTAGCCGCCTCCACCGTCTTATACACAAACAGAGCATACCCTCTAGATTTCCCCGTAGCCTTATCATACCCTAAGGGCCCTTCCTCCACCTCCCCATATGACGAAAAGTGCGCCAACAACCTATCCCCGGGCATATCATATGGCACATTCGCCACATAAATTTTTCTATTCGAAACATCGTAGCCCCCGACAGGGACCGAGCTCGCCACGGGGCCGCCCTGGATCCCCGCGGCGGCGAGCTGTGTCACGGTCATCCGGCCGTCGATTTTCTTGCTGGGTTCTTTCAGGGCTAAGAGGGCGCCGTCGACGTGCTTCATGGTGACGAAGCCGTATCCCTTGGACTTGCCGGTGGCCTTGTCAAGGATGACGACGGCTTCGTCGATGTCACCGAAGGAGGAGAAGAGGGCGCGGAGCTTGTCGTTGGTGGTGTCCCAGCCGAGGCCGCGGACGAAGAGCTTGCGCTGGGCGGGGTCGGCGTCGGCGATGGATCGGACGGCGGAGAGGACGTCGGGGTGGCGGAGGACGGCGGATTGGACGATGGAGAGGAGCTGGTCGTGGGTGAAGGAGGAGAGGAGGGAGCGGGCGTCGTCGGGGGTGAGTTGGGGGGCGGCGGCGAGGAGGTCGGGTTGTTGGCCGTTGTTGTCGTCGAGCTTTCGCTTCTTGGTGAGGTCCATGGTTGGGTTGGGAATTACGGTTTGGAGTTTGTGAGATTTTACTGGGGAAGCGGTAGGAGAGAGAGAGAGAGAGAATCAGTGGCGTAAACCCTAGGAGTGAGAAGGTAACTGAAGAGGAGTTAGAAGTACTGTGGAGTCTAGATGGAAAGGGGATTCTGGAGCATGATAAAACGATGAGAAACTTTTACATATACCGGGGATACCAAGTTCATGGTATCCCCTCCGATCCGTTTTCTCATTTTTCGGTTATTTTTTGATTACATTTGGATGATCGATTTTGTTCATTTTGTAGAGTTTGGTGAGAACCTTAATCATACCAAAAATTGTGTTCATCAAATTTTATTTGATACATGATCGGCACACGTGAAAATCGCAAAAAAAGCAAAACTGGGTTTTAATCCAGTGTGTTTTTGGACTCAGTTTTGCTTTTTTTGCAATTTTCACATGTGCCAATCATGTATCAAATAAAATCTGATGAACACAATTTTTGGTATGATTAAGGTTCTCGCCGAACTCTACAAAATGAACAAAATCGATCATCCAAATGTAATCAAAAAATGACTGAAAAATGAGAAAACGGATCGGAGGGATACCATGGGCTTGGTATCCCCGGTATATGTAAAAGTTTCTCACACGGGAAATTTTGTTCCAGGAAATGCTACCTGTACAATTTATGACGTAAGCAGGTCTGGCACACGGGAAATTTTGTTCCAGGAAATGCTACCTGTACAATCTCAACCATTCAAAAATATTTTCGGCAGTTCAGATTTTAAAAGAAAAGTTTCCGGACAGAGATAATTCTTCCGGGGAAAATTTTTGGTGAATCATGACTATTAATTACAATAATGGACAATCAGCGATCGATTGTGTTCCTTTCGTTGTGCATGTAATATTTTTGTATTTATTCAAGCCATTTTTCACTAGTTTCACTATTTGAAAAACTGGTAATATCTTTTAATTTATAACGTTTTATACCATTTTTTGACAAATTTCAATTAGTCTTATTAAAAAATAATTTTTTGAAGTCATAAAAAATATTATAAGTTGCGAAATATAGATAATTGCTTGAGTGACACAACTGTTCACAAAGGACCAGGAATTTGACGAAGGTTTTAAGATGTAAGCATGTCATGG
Source organism: Rhododendron kiyosumense (assembly GCA_019656275.1). Taxonomy (NCBI): domain Eukaryota; kingdom Viridiplantae; phylum Streptophyta; class Magnoliopsida; order Ericales; family Ericaceae; genus Rhododendron; species Rhododendron kiyosumense. The sequence continues at coordinate 68,965 of BPLS01000560.1, forward strand.
TTTTTTTCTTTATCCGACATTCATGTGGGGCTCAACACAAACTTAATGTATAGTGAAAGAACGGCCTAGGAGCACTATGTCTTTGTTTGGTTTGGATTATGGGAAGGGTTTTGGAGTAATGAACATAAATAGATGGATAGAGAAATGAAATTAATAATTTGGGCAAAAACTTACTATTAGAAATCATGCACAGAGTGTACACAATCCAAGTGACGGTGATGCGAAATAATCTTTCCCGCAAAAGGAAATTGTCACGTTCCAACCACGGGTGAGACCTAGTTTTCCCAAAAAAAAGTTTGGATTTTCTTTTGTTTTGTTTTTATTCAAATTTGTTTTGCATTTTTAATTTTGTGTCAAATTTTTGTAGATTGTTGGTTCATTTCAACAAGAAAAATTAAAAAAAACATAAAAAAAACTATAACTCTTATCTCTATTTTTAGAAATATTAAAAATTTAGCACTTTCATAGGCTTAAAATGTTACTCTATATTTTAAATTGAGTGCCCTCGTCATGTAATGTTTCAAGCCTCATTTTCATCACATTGCGATGGGATTCACAAAATTTAATTTGAGCGCAAGATTTTGACCTGATTTGTACTAGTAGTTCCGTTTAGAAAATGATTTTGGTGTCCCCAGTCATTTTAGGGATATCGTAACTTTTGGTATAATAAAATCATTCTGAATATAATAAAAACTCATTACAAACATAACAAAACCATAATAAGGCATAACTTGTTTGTTATGCATTTATTGAGTTTGGTTATATCTTGATTGATTTTTTAAATATTTTTTAGTTATACCTTATTTGAGTTTTGTCATGTTTGTAATGAATTTTAGTCATGATCTTAATAGTAAAGTTATGCCATTAATTACGGTGTCCCAAAATGACCAGGACTCCGGAACACCGTAGCATCATCCTTCAGTTTATTACAAGTGCAGCCCCTTTCCAACCCAAAAAAAAAAATCTCACTCTCAAGTCAAAATCCAGAAACTAGCTCTACTTTCCCCGTTTTATCTTCTCGAAATGCCATTCTCTCTTCTGTAAGCGCTCTCTCTCTCTCTCTCTCTCACACACACACACACACACACACACACAAACACAAACACACACATACGTACGTATGTATGTATGCACGCTTTAAGTAGATATTTGTAGTCCTATAGATTATACATTCGGGTTGTTCGGAGGCATACAAGGATTAGTATTGAGTTGGGGATTTGGGTTTTGTCTTGTAGCCTGGGGCTCTCATGAATGGTTTGTGATTCCCAACTTTAATGGTAATGAGGTAATCTGTTGGGTTCTGCTAGGTTTTCTGATATATAGCATTTTTGTAAATTGAAGTGGGAGGTTCAACGATCCTACTAGATACTTTGGATGTTTTTAGTTCATTGCCCAATAAACCCCATTTTGGGAATTTTCTGCGGCCGAGGAAGTAAAAGGAGAAGATTTGCACTATGCTTGGAACTTGAGGAAAGTGGAAAAAAAGAAAAGAAAACAGGAAGAAAATGAGAGGGAAATGGGAGTAAAAGTTTGCTGTTCGGAAAGTGGGAGAAAAGAAAATGGGAGGAAAAGTACCGTTTTGATTTAGGTGGTTAAGTTGAGATTTGGGAAGTGTATGAATTTGTGTTTCCCTTTTGTATTTTTACGCTACAGGATTGTTACTGTTTCTATTCTTCATCAAATTGTTTGTTGGGTACCCATGGAAAAGAGAGGAAAAGAGAGAGAAAGTTGAGGAAAGTTTAGAGAAAATTCTACTGTTCATAAGCCTTTGATTATTTTCTTCTCCTTTTTGACCTTTTCCTCTCAAACCAAACAAAAGGAAGAGGAAATGTTTTTATTTTCCTTTCCTTTCTTTTCCATAGGTACCAAACAGGGTGTAAGATTTTGTTAACTGTAGCTCTCCTGTGCATAATTTTATTGCCTGGTGAAACTAGATTCACAGCCTCCTTCAAGTAGACCTAAGTCCTAACTGGCATTTCTTGACTAGATTGTAAGTATGCTTATATGGGAATCGGTAAATTAAATTTGTGACATAGTATATGTTAGCCAGAGCACGGACCATTTGGGTACAAAGAAAGGAAGGAACGGAAATGTGGTACACAACATGCCTAAAGTTAGTGTTGTAGAGTTTTATTCAGGCTATAGCTCACATTTTTATAATATTTTTGTTGTCAAATGCATTTCTAGGAGAATTTTCTCCAAACTTTTTGTACACTTCTGTTGCCAAAGCTCCAGTCACTCTTGATTTTCCAATTATTTCACCTTTTTTTTTCCTCCTGAGGAAGTTTACAAGTACTTTGCATCGCTAAATTCAACGTTTTAGAACAATAAAGATACCATGTACCAGAACGTGCGTTCCAAACAGAAATCGTTAGGGTATTGGTGTTATTCTGCCTTTCTAGTAACACACTGTCTTAGTTTCACTATGAAGTCAAGTTAATTCACATGATTCCACTCTCTGGAGAGAAAAGGTTGTTATAATTCACGTGTTTTATTTCTACCAGGAGGATGGCTGTGCATTCCCTGCCCATTAATCCATTGCCCAACACCCATTTGTCGCCGCTGCTGTATTATATGGTGTACTGCACTCAATTTCAGGCAAGCACAAAGCAATCAAGTTGTAGAGTATGGCTTGTGAAGAATAAATCTCCACCAATTGGCCTCGTTAGTCCGTTTACCGGAATCCACGCTTATCGAGCTGGGAGCGTTGTTGATACAGAAGAGGCTTCTGATCTTGAGGATTGTTTCAAGCAAAAACTTACCACTGATTCATATTCATCCGAGGAAAACACTTACAACGACAAGATTCAACTTCGTAGTTCTTCGCAAAGTTTGATAGATAAAAATCAGATTGAGCAAGAGAGAAGAAGAAAGATGTCCTTGGCAAACAAGGGAAAAGAGTCAAGGAGCAAAGGCAGAAAGCATGGCCCAGGTCTATCTTTTGTTTGAGTTTTTCTCCTAAAAAAACGAAATTAACCATAATGTGGTCGCAATTTTGAATTCCCATGTTATATTCACAGAGACTCGTGAACGGATCAGCCGGAATACGAAAGCAGCCCTCATGGATCCCAAGGTGAAGTCGTGTAAGAACCCGTCATTTTTTTTGTTTGTTTCTGGGTTTCTGGTTTTGCATCATACAATTCAGAAAGCAGGCAAAAGTGGCTATAATGTATCATATAGTATTCACAGGTTCTGGTTCTTCTTCCTTATTCACGGACACATTAAGTTTCTCTGACATCTTTGTAATCTTAGCATGTCCATTGTGTTCGTGCCATTTGACAAGCAAAACCAATTCCGTTTTCGTGGTCACTTGTTATATTGTTGGTGTTTGATCATCGGCATTTTCTCAGAGCAGTTGCATTATCTCTAATCATTTTTTTCTCCGTTATTCAGATTAGAGCAAAGATGTCCGGCAGCCATGTTCTCAGGTATACTTTGTTATCCTCTGTTGATTATCAAAACAGATATGCATCTGCAACACAATTTTACCTGATACAAATGGAAAACAAGCATCAAAATGATACCACAGGTCACAATAGGCTGGAGTTACCAAGTCTGGCTTCAGACTTAAAGTTCGGTCTGAGTTTTGAAAAGAATGAATAAAGGAATGAGAAGCAATCAGGAAACTCTAGAAGCCTTTCAGTATGTAAGTAAAATAAAATGGAAATGGTCTGAAAAGACTAGTGTAACTGTAATTTTTGGCAGGCAGATCAAAATGGTTAGAAAGTATCAGTTGGTCTTGTTGAGTGTAGGGCAGAATAATTTGCTTGCCGAAGTCAACACTGACATGCATGGTAAGGTTTTCCAAGATAGCGAATTGAAGCATGGTTTTCTTTTGCAGTGATGAGTCCAAGGCGAGAATAAGCTATTCACTCACACGGGTATGGGGAAGGAAATTGAAATGGAAAAGGTCAAGGGCAAAATTCTTGTCATCGTGGGCTGATAGTATAGCAGAAGCTGCTAAAAGAGGTGGGAATGGCCAAAGAGAACTACACTGGGATAGCTATGATAAGATTAAAGAAGAAATAGCTATCGAACAGCGTCGCCAAGCTGAGGCAAAGGAAATGGCCAAAGAAAAGATGGCAAGGGTTGCTCAGAAGAGAAAAGTGAAGGAACATAAAGCAACACCAAGAGGAGAAATGAGGCGTAAGAGAAACAGAAAATCAAAGGAAGAGAGAGAGGAGTTAGACATTGCTCAAGAGCTGAAAATCAATGAGAGGTTGGCAAAGGTGAGATTCCTCTGTAACATCAGACTTGAACCCTTGCAGTAATCTTATAGGTCGTTTTTCTTTTTAGATTATACATTAGACGTTTGCTTTTCTGGGCCAAATGATCAGTGTCAAAACATGAGTTCAACACATGGATGGATGCCAGGCTGATGGAGTGAGATTCTTTGATAATGTACGAGATGGCTTCTTCAACACATGTCTGTACATTCCTACTCCATGGATTGAATTGCTTATAACCTTTGTCAGAACCATATTTTGATGGCAGAGACTTTGTCATATAGGCACTGAGTCACGTGTCTCTGAAATGTCACGTGTTGCTTAACATCGCATATCAACTTTGCTAGCCCCACATCCACACTCACATGAGTGGTGGGCCCACACACACTGGAGGTGCTAGTGTGTGCAGGACCCACCACTCATGTGAGTGTGGGTGTGTTAGTGGGTTTGGTACTAGAATAATTGTATCGCATATATGCTAGTATCAATAAAAATTATCAGGTTTAACTCATGTTTACAAACACTTGTGTTATTTTCTGTCATTAGCTTCATAAGAGGAAGACATCTACAAATGGTCAAATCAGTAGCGAAGATCAGCAGGCTTGGGAGAAATTGGATTTGGAGTTTGTAAAGAAGGAACAAATACGAAGACAAGTTTCACTTGCAGATCAGATCCGAGCTGCCAAGGCCAAAAGAGTGGAATGTGTTGCTAGTGAAAGGCTGCCAACTGCACACTCTCTTCACTCAGAGAGTGATCAGCAGAGTGAATGACTAGTAAAAAGCTGCATAGCATAACAATAAACCCATGGAGAGCAAGGTGACCACTGAGCATTAGTCTTGCTCTTCTGCTTATTGTAGTAGCCCTGTTGTATGATTGGGATGTGGAAAATTTTGGCGGGAAAAAGAAGCAGCACTTTTGATCTTAAAATAGCCAGTTATCTCGACTTATTGCAAGGTTCCAAATCTCAATTGTTCTGCTTTGTCATCTCTGCAACCTAATGGGCATTAGCATTTGCATAGGTCATTTTCTATCTTAGTCTTAGTCTCTTACCATTTTGTTGTTCTTTGTCCTGCCTGGAATGGAGATAAACTTTGATGGAACCATTTGGAGCAACAGAAATCTGAAAAATCTGGCAAGTCATCTATGGGGTTCAACCTCATGTGGTGGCAGGAAGATGTTTTCCTTAGACATATAAGCGTTACAGTTCTCTACCCCTTCACATGTGAATAACAAGTGAGAAAAATTCTTCTGGATAATCTTGTTTGGTTGATGGGAGGGTACTGTGTTTTTACCTGTTTCTGAACAAAATGATTTAACAAGATTTGTCAACTACTTGAAATTCAAGTTTTTGAACTTGCGGTTATTCATATGTAGGCAAGTGCAATATCCATACGAGAGAGAGAGAGAGAGAGAGAGAGTACTGTGTTTACCTGTTTCTGAACAAAATGACTTAACAAGATTTGTCTACTAGAGAGAGAGAGAGAGAGAGAGAGAGAGAGAGAGAGAGTACTTTGTTTACCTGTTTCTGAACAAAATGATTTAACAAGATTTGTCTACTACTTGAAATTCAAGTTTTTGAACTCGTGGTTGTTCATACGTAGGCAAGTGCAATATCCATGCGAGCCCAATCGACAGGGCAGGAGACTAAAATGGCTTGGAAACTAAAATGGCTTGGAAGAGCTTTCGTCGAGAAAGGGTTATGGAAATGTCATATGATCATTCAGCTTCTCCCTTCTGAATGGCAAACCATGTACTGGTACACAGCCATAGCACGGCACCTGAGTAGGTCCGGTTGAATGTTTGATGCCAGGCTACTGTCGAGCTCTTATATTTCAACCTCGTAGCCTGACTTGTATAGTAGGAAACATGTTTGATTCTTTTTTTGATTGGTGTATGGGAAACACAAATATTGCAGTTTCAACAAGAACAGAAGCAGTTGAGAACTGTGAAAACTAAGACAACTGCATGATCGAAAACTCCAGCAGCAACTGGTAAAACCCTCATTTTCCAGTTTATTGCACACCCTCCTGCTTAACTTGTAAATCAATGACCTATGGAAGCTTAGTGATTCAGTAAGAATGCAAAACCTGTGCATGGAGAGGAAAATTAATTGTCTGCTTCAAACAATTCCATGCTTTCGCATTGCTATAACCCTGACGCCAAAATTACTTCCTTTTTTTGGGTATAAAAATGGAAGTGTATGTATAGTATCCCATCACCTCTACCAGACAGTATCGTCAGGGCCAAAGCTAAGGTACCCACACGTTTAGCCCAATGAGGGGGTAACAAGGACTTGAACCTGAGTTTTGTCCAACCAAATTCAAGTTCCTAACCAATGAACCAACCCCTCATTGGTGCCAAAATTGCTTCAACTAACTATAAAATCAATGATAGAAAAACTAAAGAATTAAATCCATTTTCTAGTTTCAAGAAACTGGGAAAAAAAACCAAAGAGAAAGGACTCATGAATATGAGAAATCGTTTCGTCTTGGGAAATTTTGACATCTACTTGGGCACCTTCCTTGTCTCAATATCCTTCAATCCGTGGAGGACCAAATGACGAGAATTTATTAATCAACTTTTCTTTAATTAAACCAGAACCACTCAATGAAACAGAGAACTCCAATTTTTATTTTTTTATTATTTTTTTTTGAGGAGACGAAACATATATTCATAACCAAATATTTGGGACTTGCATTCAAAATTAATAGGCAATTGAATCACAAGCTGTGATTATAGGAATGCAGCAAATTAAGTGCTTTAAAATTTTATCAAACTCAGATAACAAGCAAGCAATGATGTTACCCGAAATACGGGCAAACTAGCATGAAATTGAAAACAATGATCAGGCAATTTTACTTGATAGAGCAATTTTGTAGCTGCAGACAACAAAACACGAATGCTACTCCATATTAAAGATTAAGAGAAATGGCGAACAGAAACTAATAGCATAACTGGCTGTAGAAATTGTACTCAATACTACATCCAATCAGTTCATAGGTCAACATAGAACCCAAACAGCATTCACAAGTTATATGCGCTACTTCAGAAGGATAGGCCTTTAGGATAAAAGCATTATGGAAAAAAAGGACATGTAGGATAAACCCCGAGACATAAAACTCCATCCTTGTGTATCTACAACAGGCCTACTGATAATTTGGTGGTGGGGGCATATCTCTTCCGGGCATGTCTTGAGTCTGGTAAGGATTTCCAACCCCCGAGTTTGGAGCAAAGTTATTGTGCTGGTACTCTCTGTTTTGTCCGGGACCAGACATTTCCCTGTTTTGGTAAGGGGTGCCTCCATTGTTAGGCCCATATTGGAAATTTGGAGGAGCAGTATTGTGCGGTGGCCCTCCCATGTTGTTTTGAGGCATTCGTCCTGTGTTGTACTGGGGATTGCCTCCCATATTAGTCTCTGGCATACCTGCTCCCGTGTTGTACTGTGGCTGGCCTCCTCCTGTGTTGTACGGAGGCTGGCCTCCTCCAGTGTTGTACTGTGGTTGCACTCCTCCAGTGTTGTACTGTGGTTGGACTCCTCCAGTGTTGTACTGTGGTTGGACTCCTCCCGTGTTGTACTGTGGTGGCGCCCCTCCCCTGTTGTTCTGTGGCATCCCTCCTCCCATATTGGTCTGACCTCCCATGTTAGTTTGCTGCATCCCCCCCATATTGGGCTGACCTCCCATATTACCTGGTGGTGGGCCTGCCATATTGGGTGGGCTTGTCATGTTGTTCGGTGAGTAGGATCCAGGAGGATTCTGAACATCACGATTCCCCCTCCTCTCAAAATTCCTTGACCTGTCAAAGTTGCGAGGTCTGTCATTGCGTCTATTTCTATCATTTGCCTTTGCATTATTCCTCACCCATTCCTCATGGTACTTTGGGTCATAAGGTACGGCCTGCCCGTTAATGAAAGGCTCCCCTGCCACAATCAAAACAAAACACCAAATAAAAAATCATCATGCATGCCACTAAGAGTAAAACTACACAGAAATATAAGAATTAAGAACCACGGAGAAGGTAACTTGACAACAGAGATACCCGAAATCTGTCTAGAAAAAATGCGTTTCTTTTGCTCTAAACAGATTATCCCACAGCACTCTACTAAATATTTAACACTAACAGTTCCAAGATACAAACTGTTATTTGTTCCCTTACTCACACCGATATCAAAGACATTAAAACCAAATAAATGAGAGATGAATCATGTTAAAGGCCATAAAACATAAGAAAACAATAAATTGTCAACAACGAACAGGGAATCAAATAGAGATGAATTCAGCAACGGAGTCATTGACCAAGGCATTTTAGGATACATTGTTCCGGTCAGTCGAGCCTATCTGGTCCAAACTAGGAAATAGCTAATAAGGAGAGGAAAACATCAACTCACGCGCCAGCGCCAAACTGGTCAATTCCACCCTTTTCTTTTCTTACTCTTAATTGGTATAGTTTAGTGATTTGTTACTATGGTAATGGTTTTGAGAATATCCAATCTGAACTGAACTAACTGACTAGTTTAGTTCACACACTCCCACTGTCCGACATTTATCCAAGCCAAAATAATCCCTCCCTCCCCCTCAGAAATAAAGTGTTTACAACCTACACATATTACCAAAGCTGAATGAATCCCAAAAGTCACAACATACTCTACAGTTCAAATGTTTCCATCATTCATCAGCAGGTCAAGCAGCAAGACAGAAGAGACCTTGGAGGAAACGACAACGACAAGAGAGTGCAAAAACAAAGAAGCACTGTGCACTCCTCTCACTCCTTCAATACCCCTGCCCCACAGCTTCACACACTCAAAAGTCCACTTGTCCTCGGTCCATTTCCTATACTTCACTCGCTCCTCTCCCCCTCACCCCTGAAACTCATCCCCCACCTGAATCCCTCCTCTTCAATTGAATATCTTCAGAGTCAAACTGCAATCTTTGGTTTTGAACGACCATAATTGATATCTTTGGTATCCGACTTGTACTCTCCAAACCTGAAGTAGTCAGGTTGGATGGATGCAGCCCACAATGACACCGAAACGAATCGACACATGAATGACTCTGCAGTAGCAGGTACCAGGAAGGTACATGGTATCGTAAGTGTTCAAATTCATTCAGGCTATTCAGCTACTGAAGAATAAGCTTTACTGGGCAAGCCAACTACTCTCAAGTTACCTCATACACAAACATGCATGAAACCTTGTTCTTTCTCATTAAAATGCTTCATCAATACAGAATTTAAGAAAACTAAAATGTAGAACCAAGAGGGAGCTACAGAGCAAAAGCAGACCTAATAATTTGACAAACTCTCACCAGAGCCTTGTGAATATAAAAATGTTAGAATACTTGATGGATATAAAAAACTGCCTATTTTATTCCCAAACCTGGCACATAGGGATTAACTGAATTCATCGAAACATGGAAGACGTTACAACTTTCGCATAAAGAAGTATTCCTTTGCAGGTATAAATATAATCTCATGACTAAACGAACCCAGAAAAGAATTATTCCAAAAATGTCTCCTAATGGAGTAAGCTCTCACATACCTCCATAATCTTTATTCCTAACATCCA
>BPLS01000560.1:84912-97288 GCA_019656275.1 Rhododendron kiyosumense
AGAGCAAACCATACTATAGAAGGCCTATACACCACTCTAAACCCCCAAAACATCTTACATGTCAGAATTAATCCTAAAAGTGTTGCACTCCCTCGACTCCTAGCTAAACAAAGTGAAAATCAAAAGACAATATCTTTGATTCCTCTCTCTCTCCAGATTGACCACACCAAGCATAGCGAGATAATGATATTCCAAAGCTTCCTTCTTCTTCTACCCACTCTAGCCCATATCATCCTCGAATAAGTTCCACTACTGTCGCAGGGGAAGACCCACGACATGCCCATGAAACAAGAATAGCATTCAAAAGCGCTCCTAAGTGACCAGGTATTCTCCCAACCTGAAGTAGTCATGTTGGGTGGAGGGCCCACAATGAAACCATACTTTTATCCCCGAAAACTGGCGCATATTCATTAACTGGGTTCATCAAAACATGGAAGACAGACGCCTTTGATACAAATTTTATTGCTTTATACATATATAATTTCATCACTTAATGACCCAATAAAAAAAAATGCATTAAAGCAGACTCGTGACATCCCAAGAAAATATACTTCAGCATAGAGAGTTTCCAAAAATGTTCAAAAACGGAGTAAGCTCTCACGTACCTCCATAATCTTTATTTCCAACATCCGAGTAAGAATCAGGGACCACACATCGGACCTTTGGTAATTCTGCAAAGTGTTCTTGAATTAGAAGTTCCAAACCAGATTTCCCGGGAAATCAAAGAATGCAATGCATGAACAAGTACCTCCGACTTTTTTTGCAAGCTCTTTAGATACAAGGGCTCCAAATGCGAAATAGCGTCTCGTCAGGACAGAATAGATTTTCATCCTTGCTTCATCCTCGCTATAAATAATAATATGCATAAATAGCACCATATAAACCCGGCCCCTCAAAGGAAAAAAATCAAAGGAAAGAAAAGGATCCAAGGAGATCCTACATCCTTTGTCTGAGAGAAAATATCTTAAACATTAAAACAGCATAAGCAATCATAGAAAAAGCGAAGTCATTATAACATCACATATGGAAGATGGAGAGTACACCAATCCGTTTACATACATGAATGACTAACAGCTCAATCAAGGTAGCTCCTTAAAATTTCCTGAACCACCAGGGAATGTTCAAGAATTTTTATCCTACAAGTTGTTCGCAGTAAAAGCTAAGAACATTTCAAGAAAGTATCAGGAACTTAGTAGCACGAAGTGGGGACAGGAGAGCAGAGACACCTAGAAGCTCTTGAGGTTGGGAGTGCCTAAGGTTTGTGTATATGTTACATATAAATACGTATATAAGGTATCCTTAAATACTTACCATTGAAGGAGAAGTGATTATTATGAGAATTTTCACGATCTTAAATGGTACTTATAGGAAGTTAGATATTTTCAACTTGCAAAACTTCTTGAGTGATATGATTTTCATATTTTTATTTCTGCAATGGCATAACTCCCTTGAGAGTAAGAAAATAGTTGCCTTAACTGCTCAATAAACTCCCATTTTAGTTTTTTTGCTTGCTCCCCTGCGAGCTCCCATCTTGAGGGGAGCAAGCTCCCATCTTGGGAGGGCCGATTCGAGCTCTCGTCTTCAGAGTGCACCCATTTTAGAAGGATCATACTACTAAGATCAGGAACCAACAAGATAACAAGAACTGCTACCCACGAAAAGTTGATTTCCGAACCACGACAGACTTTTCACATGACTTGTGCCATCCTGGTGAGAAGCATTTGTTTGGTGGTTGCTTTTGGAATCAAATTTGCAGAATACTTTCTAAGAATTTGTCTTTGATGGTTTACAAACGTTACATTTACCCAACTTTTTAGGAAAATAACAGATAAATCACGAACCAAAACCAGTTGGTATTTATGAATGAGATATGATGAATTTAGAGAGTTTTGCTTCAAAACAGAAAAAAAAAAAAAAAAAGGGTATCGGCAAGTCATTTGACAGTAATTCAGAAACACCACCCAAGATCCCACACAGACGATTCAAACCCCTCATTCAATTAAGATAAAGATTCGAGTAGTCCTCTGCAAAATCAGCACAATCGGATGACTATAAGTTCTTGATCCAATCTCATAACTTTTCACATGTAATTAAATCCAAATGAAAAGTTAGCAGATTGGATTAAGAACTTATGGACATCTGATTGAGCTAATTTTTCACAAGGCTACTCAAAAGTTTATTTTAATTTAATGAACGGATTGAATCGTTTATGAGGACCCTGAAGTCGGCCCTACAAGTTGTCTTGTGCGGTAGTGTAACCAAACACATGCAAAAGTTTCATTGTAACCAAGCACATGCAAGAAAATAACTTTTCTTTCCCTTTTCTTTCGAACATTTTCATTACCTAAACGAGTCGTCCACAAAAACACGAAAATTAAGAGTATCCACAATGCTATAATCAAAAGTAAAAGGTTTTTAAAATTAACAATGTTGGTATAAAATATGCTCACAATGCTATAATTAAATTTAACAACCTCCTTAGAAATAATCAAATTTTAGGCTTTTGATAACCAAAACTAGTTACCTTTTGACAATAACCAAATTTAAGAAACCCTACATATTCTCAATCAAATACATCAATCATTATACAAAAATGTTCTATCTCTCTTCCCTTTTCTTCTCTCTTTCTTTTCGAACAATATTTTACTAAATTTTTTTTTTCAAAAAACTGTTTTTAAAAAATAGATTTTTTTCAAAAAAAAAAAGTTTCAAAAACCATTTTCTATTTCTAGTAAATAGTCTTTATTAGTTTCAAAACTATTTTTTTAAAAACTATTTTCTATTGTTCATAATTTTTAGTTTTTGGTAGTTTGAAAAGATGATGTAACAAATTTTGGTTATCCAATTTTAATTATGTCATTTTAGATATCTACATTGTTAACGTTAGCAATTTCTTAAATGAATGATCAAAAGGCTGACGTGGCAACTTTTGATTATCTATTTTTAATTACAGCATTGTGGATACTCTAATTCCGAAATAACTGAATAAAAAACTGAACTAATAAGGGGGCCAAGAATGGTAAAGAAGGAAAGAGAAAAATCAAACCTCCCAACGACCTGAGCCAGAGTTTTGATGTAAGTATGAATAATCTCCTCCCTGGTGGGGTTACCCTCCGGTTTCTCCAACACAAAAAGCCAGTGCTCGAAATCCATACCTTCGGGCCGCTTGGACCCGTTATGGTTCGGATCATCGTGAGACAACGACGTCTTTCAGTCGCGTAGCCGCGGACGGTGGTAGGCGGGGAGAGGCGGTGGATGTTGGCTGCGAACAGGGGGCAGAGTCGGCGGAGAGAGAGGGAGGAGGGGTGGAGTGAAAAGCAACGGAGGAGGTGCGAGAGCGAGATAGGATGGAAGAGAGGGTTTGCTTGGTGGTGGTGAGGAGAGAGCGAGTGAAGATCATGCGAGTAGTCGCCATTTTCCGATTGAACTGTAAAACCCTACTGAGAGAGAGAGAGAGAGAGAGAGAGAGAGAGAGAGAATGGGAAGGGCTGAAGGTGTTTATATCGAGAGATTGCCTCGAAATGCCGTTACGATTTCCCAAAAATGGCGCAATCACATCTCAAGGGATATCCATAAGCAAAAATACTATGAGCAGGGACAGTTTAGTTTGCAGGGATCCACGCAGGGACAAATGCATTTGGTCCTATTTTGGGTCCCAAAAAAATTTAGAAAAATATCCATAAATTTTTGAATATTATTTTATGGAGCCATGTAAAAAATCAGCTCCATAAAATAATATTCAAAAATTTATGGATATTTTTCTAGATTTTTTCGGAACCCGAAATGGGGCCAAACGTGTTTGTCTCTGCGTGAATCCCTGCAAACTGTCCCTGCTCATAGCAGGACTCATAAGAAATTTATTAGATGCTCCTCGGTTACTACAGCTATGCGGTGCTCAACGCTCTTTTCTGTTCCACGTATTCACAAGGAAAAGGAAAGGAAAAAAAAAGAAAATAAAAAAGAAGGAAAATGAGAAAAAAATGGAAGGAAAAACTTATTATTCACTACATTCAAAATTTTTATTTTTTTCGCTCTTTCTCTTCAAACCAAACAATGAATCTTTTTCCTTCCTTTTCATGGGTTCCAAACTGAGCTAAGCTTCTAATCAAACCAAACAATGGATCTTTTTCTTTCCTTTCCATGGATTCCAAACTGAGCTAAGCTTCCAACTGGGTGCTCTTTATTAATTCTTTTCAAAATGATTTACTACTTTTTACGTTTGGGACAAAAAATACCCTCAGTTTCAACATCTCTTCCTCTTTTACAACTCAGTCACTTCGGGCAGAGATTGACGTGAAAGTCATGGTTGCACATGTCGCGTCCCTGCTCTCTGATGATGAGTCACCCATCTTCTTGGAATCTCCGGTTATCAGGTCTGATGAATCCTTTTTACGTTTGAGTCCCATTAGCTCAGAAATTAGGCCTGGTTTTGAGATCTTCTCATCATCCACATGCATCTCGCCCGTCAGCATTTTCACCACTTCAGACATGGATGGCCGGATCTTTGCCGTATCTTGGGTGCAAAGAAGACCAATTTTGAAGAATTTGCAAGCTTCATCCACATCATAGTCCCCTTCCAATGTTTTGTCAACCAACTGAGGAAGCTCCCCCCGCTCGTACAATTCCCACACCTGAAAAGGGTTCATGAAAACTAATAAGGCTTCCCTAAAAATTAAGAGGACAGTTTATTTTGGACAGAAGACATGAATTTTGTTACTAGGGAATATATGCCTTTTGTCTCCAACCAAAACAGCATTCTTTCTTCTTTTTCTTTTGTTTTTTTTTTTGATAAGTCCAACCTAAACAACACTATGACTTTTTTATTTTCGTCTTCAATACAGGTGCATTCGCCAAAATTGTCACCTTTCACAGTTGCATTCATTTTCATGTCAAGAACGACATCACCAAGTAATTCTCCAATGATGACCTTATGATTGAAAAGTAATCCCCCATTTCCAAGCAATCAACTGACTTCAATTTGTATAATGCATGCCAAACAAAAGAATTGGAACCATAAGCAAATGGGGAGGTCAAGATGCTTATGAGTTTTCGCAGAAGTTAAATAACAGTGTGCAAACAGATGATGTTTCTATGGGGAGGTCAAGATGCTTATGAGTTTTCGCAGAAGTTAAACAACAGCGTGCAAACAGATGATGTTTCTATCCTACAATCTTCCACATATTATACCATTGTTCCTATCCTTCAGATTTCTGTATATGGCAATGTTCACATGCAATTCTTTCCTCCTCACCAATCTTAACACATAAGTTAAGGCTAAGTTCACATATAAAAGGGTGAGGACTCAAGATCTTCATACCCATTCAAGAAGATATTGTTCCTCAATAGGAAGTCGCGTGTTGTTGTTGCATCTCCCACTAACAATTTCCAGGAGAAGAACACCAAAACTGTAAATATCTGCTTTCCTTGTCAGTTGGCCTCGTATAGCGTACTCTGGGGCCAAATAACCTCTACATGATCCAGAAAGAAACATAGATTACCAACTATCCACCTGTTACTACTGTATTGGGAATGGTTTAACCGAAAATGCGACAAACAACTGAAACTTTAAACCTCAGACTGAAGAACAATTCGCCAATTATGCATGGATTAGGCATGAGTACCACACTTACCTAACATACTTACACAAACTCAAATAAACAAGGTAAGAGATGGTTCAAATAAGCCAACCCTTTTGTCTCTTGAAGTATGCCTCTTATATGAAAGCCTGCTGGAACACTCACTCTCTTTTTTTTTTTAATCGGAAATGGAACACAATCTATCTGCAGTCTGCACACCATTCATTAAAGTGATTTTGAAGCAATAACCTATTGTTGCTTTATCATACAGAAAGATGTGACAAATGACTGAAACTTTAAACCTCAGACTGAAGAACAATTCGCCAATTATGCATGGACTAGGCATGAGTACCACACTTACCTAACATACTTGTACAAACTCAAACAATCAAGGTTAGAGATGGTTCAAATAAGCCAACCCTTTTGTCTCTTGAAGTATGCCTCTTATATGAAAGCCTGCTGGAACACAACAATCTATCTGCACACCGTTTATTAAAATGCTTTTGAAGGCAAGCAATGACCTATTGTTGCTTTATCATGATTCTCACAGCCCCATAACAAGTGAAACTGATGAATGATCATACCAAAAATTCAGTAGATTATCTTTTATGACTGAAGATAGTAGAATTGGAATTTACACGATGAAGATGGCAGAACAGGAACTCGTGAACTTACAGTGTTCCTGCAACACGTGTGCTAATATGAGTCACGTGCTCTGGGAAAAGCTTTGCGAGACCAAAATCTGAGATCTTGGGCGTTAGGTCCTGGTCAAGAAGAACATTGCTTGCTTTGATGTCTCTATGAACAATATGTGGCCTAAGTTCCTCATGAAGGAATGCAAGCCCCCGTGCAATGCCAATGCATATTGTAGACCGTGTTTTCCAGTTAAATTGAATCCCACCGCCCACTCCGCCTAAAAGTAAACACTAGTAAATTAATCACTTAGCCAATAAATTGGCAATTCCCTCCAATCTGTTTGTTTGTCCATTCTTGACAATTGTGTCCGGTGAATGTTGATTAACAAATAATGCATTTTTATAGATACTTCCTTTTCAAAATATCCACAACTAGAAAAATCACTTCCAATTCTTGCAAAAAAAGTTTTCAAGGTCATCTCAAAATGAATAAACTGGGACGGAGAGAGCAGATTGTTCATAGAAAAACAACCTTTGAATTACCTAGAAGGGTTTGGGCCAGGCTATTATTTTCAAGATAGCCATAGACCAAAATTCGATGGCCACCTTCCATGCAACAACCATCCAACTTAACCAAGTTTTCGTGCTCTATATCTGATATCACAATTATCTCTGTCATAAATTCACGAAGCCCTTGCTTTGATTTAGCAGAAAGCACCTTTATCGCGACCATAGTTCCATCTTTGAGCCTTCCCTGCCCATTATCATACCGTGTACCATCAATGAGCCAAGAATTGATATGGGTGTGAAGCGTGAAGTCGTGAACAACTATCATGTAATATGCAGTTACCTTGTACACGGAACCAAAACCACCCTCCCCAACTTTGTTTGCTGGACTAAAACCCCCGGTGGCAATACTCAATTCTCTGTAAGTGTACTGTTTAACATTCTCGAAGCCTGAAACCTCTGAGTCATATGGAACCTTGTCAGAAGCTTTTATAAGAGATGCTATATGGCAGTATGCAAGTTGCCAAGATATCAGAAACTTGTGATTAGGCATCTAGATTTGTCCCAACATAATGTGCATCCACGAACATAGTCAAAAAAGAACAAAATGTACTACTTAAAATGCAGAACATTCATATTAAAGCATGTTTGGACTTTTACCTTCATCAATGTCAATTGTGTGCTTAGGTGGGGAAGCGTCCTTTCCGAAACAGTTAGAAAAACAATTCATTACACCTTCTGGTATATGTCCTTGGTAACCCCAGGTCATATGAAAGTCCTGCCAAATTGAACTGTTCAACAGAGGCATGTCATCATTTGAATATACACTAATTAAGCAACCTTAATGCAACCAATACCACATGTCATAAACTAATGCAACAGGGGAAAAAAATGTATATTCAGGGCTACATATTGTAATGTCCATTGTTCTATTTACAATGATAACAGCTGATTTTATGAACTATTCCTTTGCCAATACTTCTGTCAGTTAATTGATTTTGGCTTGGTAACCCTTTATTCAGCTGCAAGCATAAGGAACTCAAATACAAGGTTGGTCATGATATTGCGTGAAAATATTAGATTGTCTAGAAGGTATCCCCCAGCATCTACCCATGAAAACATGTTTATTCAGTACTGAAGCAATCATACAGTTTAAGGAGAATGAAAAAGTTCACAAGGAGGAATTCATATTTTCTCATATACCGAGGAATTATTTAGATCATAACATGAGAATGTACATGCTCTGCAATAACAAAGCAGGAGTAGAGAAAGATAGTAGATGTCTAAAACTAAAGAAGAGAGAGACAAAGAGACATCGTACACTCGAAAGTAGAGAATTGTTGTTGAGGTGAGAAGAAACAACCTCACAGGACAGTTTTTGTTTCACTCAACAATGTCAATGCCGGTTACTAGGCACTATTTAGACACATTATTTTTCTCAGATAGTAGGTGTTACACTCAATTGAAATATTGAATTGCGTACAAGTTAATCTCATATATTGTGTCGAGGTACTTAGAAAGAAGAATCTGTCTAAGAAGGAAATACTCAAAAATAGCAACAAAGTGAATTGGCTCAGCTAAAAATACCCAAATAAAACAAAACTGGTGAGCACAGTGGAGAAATCTGGCCATAATCTTGCCCCTCCAATTTCCATTACTTAATCTGAACTACGCTTACCGGGACTCCAATTGATATACTTCGTAGACTATTATACTTTGATACTGAATAAGTGAAACCAAGGTTTTGAATCCTGTACCGAACTGGTATTGACCAAATCCGATACCCAACACCTCCAATTCTGTTTTGGCTCAAATACCGGTTGGTATCGGCAATACCGGACAGTACCGGACTCTTTGGCCCCGTTCGTTTTGGTGTTTTGAATTTTGGATTCTAATCATTATCCTATTTCTCTCCAATCATTCCTCTCAATTTTCTCTCTCTCTCTCTCCAATCATTACTTTTATTTTCAATCATTACTCTAGTTCTCTCTATACTCATTACCTATAAATCCAAAATTCAAAATTCAATAACGAACGGGGTCTTAGGTTCCATCTCTGAGTACCATTCAATAACATGCCCATAATTGTACCGTACCAGTAGTAAAATCATTACTCTAAGCATAACGGTATCAGGTATTCAGAAGCTTGAGTGAAATATCGGTAACGGGTTGAACTTTCATGTGGGTCCTTTGCAATCTACTTGAAGCAATAAAAAGATTTGATCAAGCTAACGAACACACAAGCAGTATATGATCTAAAACACAAAAACTTCCAAATACCCAATTAAATTATTACACGTTATAGAGAAGAACAAGATCTATACATGCAAGAGAGAAAGCAATTAGAATCTCTGTCAAGCTAAGTACGGACCAAATGAAAGCCTATTTCCTCTCGGGTTGTGAGAAGCTGAGAGTGTTCTTTCTTGACTTGTATGGGTTATTTGTTTTAGTATTCCGCTCTATCTCTGTGTGAAAAAATAATACTATTGAATTGCTATTTTTCATAACAAATTTAACCGCTTGCTTACAAGAGAGAAAATTAAGAGAAAACCCCCCCGTAAAACTGCACAAAATACAACAGGATTCAGAAAACCCAGATGGCCAGATGCGAAGCTCACCTCTTTTGTGCTGTAGGCAATTCCAGCTGAATAAACCCAGAGAGAGAGAGAGAGAGAGAGAGAATGGAAAGGTCTTGTTTGTTACAGGAGACGACGAGGAAGACTTTTTCAAAATTGTTAAAGGAGAAAATTACTACTATTTAATTGAGTTTGTAAGTTCGGTGGGAACGGTTTGTCGTACCAAGGTACGGAGAAAGTGGGTGAATCGCGGAACCTGAAATCAATAGCCGCAGCTACCTACAGTCCGGAAGCGGGGGGCTGCTGGGTCCATTTTTTGGGCCCACTCCGGTCTCGCTCTGATGATCGGAATCGTTCACTTTGTAGAGCTCGTCAAGTAAAAATATCAGCTTAATTGGATATCATTAAATGCTTGATCGGAACCTTTTTATCTTGAAAAGAACAGATCCAAAACACTGAATCAAATCCACTGTTACCCATGGACCGAGAGTTATATAGGCTCCGATTAGGCACTTAATGATATCCAATTAAGCTGATTTTTATTACAGTTGTTCTACTCGACGAGCTCTACAAAGTGAACGATTCCGATTATCGAAGCGAGACCAGAGTGGGCCCAAAAAATAGGCCCAGCAGTACGCTGCTGTCCCCTTTGACAGCAGCCCCCCGCTTCCAGTCCGCTACAGTCCACGGAATGACTAAAATCTCATCTCTTCAGTCTTCACCTTCGTGCCCATCTTGGGCCCACAACCTGAGTTATAATTCGCGTGCATTTACGCGAGCAAAAGTGTTTTGAATGTGAAAACGTTTTTTTAAACACATTCTACTCTATTAAAACTAGCAGCAAACCGTGAAAATCGCGACACGCAAAATGTTTAAATATTACTAATGTATACTTCCAACAATAAAAAAATTTATTTTTTCATTTAACACATGTGTTACTCCATAACATATATTTATTTGAATATTAATATACTAGCAGTAAACTCGTGCTATGCATGAAAACCGCAACACGCAAAATATTTAAATATTAATATATACTTCCAATGGTAAAAAAATTTATTTATTTCATTTGGCACATGCGTTATAACATATATTTGAATATTAATATATGCCCTAATAACATAGATTTGTTTTCTACGTTCAATACGTTATAATATTTGTCTCTTTTTGAAAGGTGAGAAATGGATTTATTTGTTTAATGTGTTATAATATTTGTTTTTTCGTGCCCATGTTGGGGCCACAACTCATGCCATAATTTGCGTGCTCTTTGCGTGAGCAAGAGTTCGAGTGTGATAACTTTTTTGGAGGTCATTCTAATATATATTACAACTAAAATTTGTGAGAACAAAAATTGAGAACACAATTTACGTGTGAAGTGGGAATAAGAGAGAAGGGAAGTCGATGGTAGATTATTTTGGGTCAAAGCCACGTGGGACGTAAAGAACAGAAGTTTTGACTGCGACCTCATTGGAGGAAAAGTCAGCCATCGGGTATCTTGTACGTAAAAGACCACAGTACCCCACATTACAGCCGAGTATGTGAATGAGAATGAGTCATGAATGCAAACAGAAAAGGTCTTTGTGACCTAGCCGGGATGGCAGTGGGTACGGATCGAGGCCGGAGGATACTATCTCCATCTCCGATTCCTAAACCATTTTTCTGTCTCTATTCCCGACCCGATTCCCAATGAGAATTTGTTTCTTCCCTCCATTCCCTTCCCAAACGGGAAATGGGGAATCCCCACAGGGATTCGGGGATCCAAAGTTAACTTTAAAAAAAAAAAATTCACAAATTTCAAATAACATAAAATTTCAAAAAATTCTTTCTGCCAAGTTTCAAATAACATCCATTGAGGGGCCACTAATAACGTCAATAATAACAAAACAGAAAAACAACATATTTTAAACAAAGTCCATTGAGGTACCATTAAAAAAAAAAACAGATTTCAAACAACGCCATAATAACAGCAGCAGCAACAAGAGAACGGATAACGAGTAGGGTTTGGGGCGGGGATAGACAACCCATCCCTGAATTTTTTTAAAAAAAAATCTCCATACTAGCCCAATCCCCGAATGTATCTCCAAAATTTCCCTCCGTTCGGGGCAGGGATCGGATCGGGGGCGGTCAGCTTGGACGAAATTGCCATCCCTAAACCTAGGGTTGCAGAGCTCTTCCAATGGGGCCAATGCATTGAATAATTTTCCCAATTACACCTATACCTTAATCTTTAGTCACACAACATAATTCTTGAAAATTGGCATTCGTTCTCGCATTCAATCATCACTCTGCGCTCGCGCTTTCAATCATCGCACTCGCAAATTCTAGTCGTTTGGTGGAATTTTGAAAGATGCTTTCACATTCTCGCTCACACATCCACACCTACACGCGCATTATGTGATTTAGATCTTAATCACCTTCACCAATTCCTTCATCACTTTGGTTCAAGGTTTTGGATGGATAAGAATATAGCTACGCGCGTATATCCTCTAGATGATTTTAGACTTAATAAATGTATCATAACAGTGTTTGAAAATCCTAATAGGTACTGTGTATGGTATTTTTATGATTCTAAACTTAAGTTTTTAGGTTCAATCCATTCAAGGGTACAATTCACCTATGTCTCTAGTAAATTATTTGCCTAAACTATTAGAGTTGATCAGCTATTGATACTTACATTATCATATTCTAAACAGCATGCTTATATTTACTGCTAAAATAAATCTATTCACACCTTGTGGAGCCCTTGGGTTTTCGGGCATTGCTTTCTCACCAATGTTTGCATTTCTCTGGCCAACATTTTCTCGCTTCTGATTTGCCCACCACTGCTCGTGGTGCTTCCTTTTTAAGGCAGGAACGCTCCGCTAACAATGTATTTTCAATGATGTAACTGTGATTAAAAACAAGAATGAATCACGGCACTTCCAGTCGTACCGTTTCCATTACATAGATGGATAACCAGCTAATTATTGGAATTCAAATATCAATAAGAAAGTTCAAACCACCAAAAGTAAAATCCAAGACAGAAGAAGTCCACCCAGAAACTTAATTGTTTGTGATCCAAAGAAAAGAACATAGATGTAACA
>BPLS01000560.1:97298-119463 GCA_019656275.1 Rhododendron kiyosumense
GTCTGGGGTTAAAAATAGTAACAAAGAGACAAGGCTCAAGTAGCAACGCAAATAGTGTATGTTTTTCACATAGATTAATGTCGTAAACGCACATGGAAGTGCAGAGAGAGTGAAGAGAGAGAGAGAGAGAGAGAGAGAGAGGCAGGTTTCAATCTGTTGTTAGTACGTGGGAGCACTATTCGGGTTTTCCCAAGCCATCATCTCTCAAGTGTGACGGTGGGCCGGTGGCGAAGCCCCCTTTTCGTGCTCTATCTAATCTCTCTCTCTCTCTCTCTCTCTCTCTGCTGATTCTTTCTCTCTCCTTAACGTAACGCTCCGAGATTCGAAACCCTAATTGAAGCCCCAATCTCTCGCGGCTGCTGATCGGCAGTGAAAAGGTGAGTTTATTTTTTTAATTTTTAAAATGGAGTATTCTGTAACTGAAATGGTGGAACATGCAGTTCGAGAGCTCGATTGCTGGTCCAAGTGTCTCATCATTTCCTTCATTTCGTCGATTTTGATTTCCAGAATGTTGGTTTTGACGTTATCGTACCGTTGGTTTCCTCAATTTCTCAATATATACAGATAAGGACTGGTTAATCCTTCCTTGATTTGGAATTTTACTAAATTCCGCGTTCGGTACTTCTCGATATACACACACATGCGCTAGCATATAAATTTTATCGATTTTTTTTTCCCTTCTAGATGTTAATTATTAGTGCAATTTAAATTTCTTCTCTGCTCGTAATTGTGAGCCTATTTCTGGGGTGAAAATAGTCATAAATACTTAATTCTTAGAGGGCAATTATAGAATTTTGTTACGGGGCTTCAAAAATAGGAGACACCAAACTAGTGCTCTTCCTTATATATTAGAATAGATAGATGATTCCTATTTTGGATTTTAGTCTATTCAGTTGTGCCATGCAATGTGCAGATGTGCTATCTTGTACAATTAGAAAATTGCATTTTCTTCATTTGAATACTTGGGCAATAATGGAGGGAATCGATTGCTATGATTTGCATGAATGCATTAGATTTCCTTCAGGATAATGGAAGCAACGGAGGTTCCGTTGTTGGCATTTTTCCCTTAATGATAGAGGGTCCCTCCACGTGTCAATCAGCTGCCGACAGTTGATATTGCATGCGCGGTGGCGTATTTCTCACGCGTTTTAATGACCCTCAGCTCTTCCTCTGTTCCTGCCTATACATGCATGTGTATATTGTATCCTGAGTAAGGGCGCGGAAAAGAGAGAGAGCAAGGGACATACTAGAGAGAGCAGAGAATGAGGGTTCCGTGCATTGTAACTCCTTTTTTCCGACTTGTTTATAGGGCATTCTGGCCAAATCACATTATGTTTCTGTGTCTGGGTGTTATGTGTGTGACCCACGGTCCCCAACATTCTTCACTTATCTGAATTCGTTTACAATTTTCTTTTTCTGGTGTCTTATGAAGTCGCAGTGTTATGGCATTAATGGTTGGTCTGAACTTGGAGTGTTGGTGTTCTCTTTTCA
The DNA here is from genome assembly GCA_019656275.1 of Rhododendron kiyosumense. Classification (NCBI taxonomy): domain Eukaryota; kingdom Viridiplantae; phylum Streptophyta; class Magnoliopsida; order Ericales; family Ericaceae; genus Rhododendron; species Rhododendron kiyosumense. The sequence continues at coordinate 98,790 of BPLS01000560.1, forward strand.
TGTTTAATTGTGGTTAACATACCTTATCTAAAAGGTGCATCTTTTAATATGCAATGCTTATTAAATTCCCGGCAAAAAAAAGTAAATGAAGAGCATTACTCAGCACTTGAAGTCTATGACTCTTACTTGGACCCTGTTGTGGTTGGATACTTGTATATCTAGGGTTTGAACACACCAAACTCCAAACTTTCGTACTACACGGGCTTCGGTAATTAAATACAGGTTCAGAGATACGATGTCTAATGGATAAGAAACTAAATATGGATATATGCAAATAAAAATTTATAATGTTATTTTACTAATACATTGACAATGCAAAATATTCAGTACGATAATTTTCTTGGATTTTAGTGTATTACCATGTTGGTAAGGAATTTTCTTCTTCTTCTTCTTCTTCTTCTTCTCTCTCTCTCTCTCTCTCTCTCATAAAAAAGAAAAACAAAATGAAAAAAAGCTCAGAATTGTCTGCCACACCCGTGGCACGTTGTGTTGACATATGTATTTGCAAAACTGGAGCTTGTGTTAAACTGGATGTGCTCCAGGAAGTGGCCTTCCTCTTTTCACTATAATTCGGCATTAATTTAATTTTAGTTGGAGTCAAACAAGTTGAGATATAAAGTTATAAAGTGAGCCGTGATGCTTATTTATGTATTTTTTGTTTCCTTTACTATGAATTAGTTATTCCCCTCCCCCATATATGTGCAAGTGCACACAATCATAACTTGTTTATGTTTATTTGGCTTTATATGGTATTGATTAGCTACTCACTCCCTCACATCCACACGAGTAGACACACACTTTTGTTTCTTCAGTTTTGACTTGAAATGGACATGGTCTTCTTTCTCTTTATTTCAAATATATTGCAGAAAATACTGGAGACTATATAGCTCTGTCGGCGATTGCCGGGAGGTTTAAGGAATTGGTTGTAGGGCATCACTGAGAGCCGAGAGGTCTTTGATTCTTGTGACATGAGAGCTTTGCAAGCTGGGAGATGTATGATTCTTTGTCTGCTTATAATATTTTTTTTGTTACTGTTGTTTGTGGTTGCAGATGTCGTGATAATTATTGGGTGGGTTGTCCTTGGAGCTCCATAATGGTGGACCTGTGAAATGTGAATTATGTTTTCACATTGAGGTATACTCGGCTCGTTGGTACTGGTGTTGATTGGTTAGAGGAAAACAAGAACAATTCTGGTGGTGAAATATTACACAATAAGTTGGTAAAGATGTTATTCAGCAAAGAAATTGAGGAATTGCATGACGATGGTTTTCAGGGGTCAATCAATGACCGTCGTATTTTCTCAGAGGTGTTCTTTGGAAATGACCATGACAGAACTAGTAAGAAGTGTCTTGTTACTGGAGCTATTAATTTTGACTGTGATTACAGTAGACAAGCAGATAAGTTTTGTTCAAACAGTGAAATCTCAGCCATAACAAGTAAGGTGGATTCTTGTAATATAAAGGAGGATTCAAGAGAATATTCTGCATTGTTAATGAGGAAGGACCACGAGGTGAATGGTAAAAGAATAAAGTTATCAGATGATGACCTTTCTCATCGCAGACCTTACTCTGAATCGATTTTGAATTCGTCAACTTCTTTGAACAGGATCGTTTCTAGTATGTCTGAATCAGATTCAAAATTTGTTTGTCACTCTGTAACGTGTCGTATCGTTGAATCATCCAGTCACAGTGTTACTTCCAGCTGTTATCTGCTCAGGCGACCTGCAGAGACTAGCTCAAGAAGCATTATGATTGGAAGGAATGTTTCTAAGTGTGGGCTTTTGAGCTTGGATGGAAGTGATAAGAAGGAAGGCAGTGCAAGTAAAGCAATTGCTTCACCCGTTTCTCAGGAGAGCTTTGCAACCAAGATTTTGGTTACAAGTCCACCTGCTGTCACTGCAAATAAGTCATCCAACATTCATAAAGTGGCCAAAGATAAAATATTGTCCAATAGAGCTTTCAAAAAGGATCCCAGTCCTCTTCTACGCGGCCACATGCAGAGCTTACTCAGAGCAGCAGGATGGGAGATTGGGAGCCGTAAAAGACTAGATAGGAAAAACGGTAGCAAATGGAGTTATTTGTCACCTCAGGGTGGAAAACCTATTCGCGAGTTTTACAAAGCTTGGAACTTGTGTGGTCAGAGCTTGTTAGCCAGCAAAGGTGTTATTGTGGAGGAAGAGGGTAAGCAGTGGGCTAGTATGACCGATTTATGGTCCGATCTATCACTTACGCTTAGCAAAATTGAAGAGGAAGAGGTTAACGCGGAAGCTACTACTGCACTAGCGCATCGGTGGTGTCTTCTTGACCCCTTTGCCAATATGGTACTCATTGAAAAGAAGTGGGGTAGGCTAAGAGCAGGAAAAGTAGTGAAAGCAAGGAGGACGATATTACTTGATACGTCTGCCAAAGATGATGGCATTTTGTCCTTGAAAGATGTGGATAGTATTGGAAATCAGTGTGAGAGACATTCACTAAATTGTATTCATGGTTCTTCTCTGGTCAGTGAAAGCATGCTAACAAATTCCGAGGGGAATTACCCTGTCAGCAATGGATACTGTGGTCATAAAATTTCTGCAAATTTTGGACAGTTGCATGGGGGGGCAGTGAAAGCTCTGGAAGGAGTATCAATTTATTTGCGTGACAAAAAGTGCACAGAATCCAGAGATACTGTTAGTGGGATAGGAACTCGACGTAGGGAAATCTCTGGGGACAAGAGAACTGGACAGGATCTGAACTCTTTACAAGCTTTTGGTGCAGATAGCACTTGTGACCATTCCAATAGTTGGCTGTTTGATGTTCCCGTCTCTGTTGGAAAGTTAGATATCAAGTTTGGTGGGTCTGAAAGTGTCTCTCCTCATCAAGATAGTGGTACAAGCTCCCCAGGTGGTGATAGATGCAGATCTGACCACGACGAAGCAATGGCTTCGGAAGTAGATGAATCTGTATCCATGGGATATTCAGGAGGAGGAGGTAGAAGTTTCTGCAGAAAAGTCAATGGTAACCATCTAAACTGCAGAAATGAGGGTCTATCTCAGTTTAATGACCAAGATTCTTATGTGCCACTGCGTACTTGTTTAGATGGTGTTTCGTTCAGACCTCCCCTTGTTGAAGACAGCCATTTGGTGGTTTCCTATGATAAAGACTTCGTGCAACATGCTGGATTTCTTGGAAAGGTCCATGGGCAGAGCATTGACATTTCCAAATTTGAAATGAAAGGTGCATCTTTTGTAGCGGATGCTATTGTGAAAAGGAAGGAAGTTGAGAAATCCAAAAGCAAACTGGCCACATTACATCGAAATGAGAGGTTAAATCTGTCTACTAATAAGGCTGAAGGACATAAAATTGATGATAGTAGCATACAGTCACACTCTGGAGAAGTCCGGGAGTATTTGATAGCTTCTAATGCAAGAAGTGGTAGAAGTTGCGAAAAGTCAAAATTTAGGAAGGTCCGTCGCAAGTCTAAGAAATTGATCAAGTTTTCTCATGATGACGCTGATGAAGCTTCAAGGCAAGATGTGGAATCAGAAGAACCTGAAAATCGCAATCAAGCTGGATCAACTACATGCCAGCTTAAAGATGATGATCTTTTGATTTCAGCTGTCATAAAAACTAAAACCTTCAAATCCACTACCAAACACTTTACTCCCTCAAAGAAATTCAACAAAACAGAATCTTTGAGAAAATACAAGAGCCAAAAGGGCAGGTGCAGGTTGCTTCCTAGGAGTATGGTTAAGGGTGGGAAACACATGGAAGGAAAATGGCCCATCATTGGTGTAAGAACGGTATTGTCTTGGTTGATTGAGTCGGGGGTTATTTCTCTGAATGAAGTCATCCAATACCGGAATCCGAAGGATGAATTTGTGGTTAAAGATGGCTTGGTTACTCGCGATGGGATCTTGTGTAAGTGTTGCAATAAGACGGTTTCTCTCTCTGAATTCAAAAGTCATGCTGGTTTCAGGCTAAGCCGTCCTTGTGTCAATCTTGTCATGGAGTCTGGTAAGCCATTCACCTTATGCCAACTTGAGGCTTGGTCAACGGAGTACAGGGCCCGAAAAAATGCCACCCAAGCTGTTCAAGTTGATGAAGTGGATCAGAATGATGATAGTTGTGGTCTGTGTGGCAATGGGGGCGAGTTGATATGCTGTGATAACTGTCCATCTACTTTTCATCAGGCATGCTTGTATGTAAAGGTTCGTCATTTGGTTGCTTTACAGCTCTTATTTCATGTGCTTTATTAGTTCCTTCTCTTGTTCCCCGATTGGTACAGTAATAACTGCATTCTGCTCTATGCCTGTGTTTGGTGACTTCCTTGTAGATGCTTATGTAGTTTCAAACGTGCGCTGTTAAGGTTGTGCATTTTATGTTCCGTTCCTTTGAAAACACATGGAGTATGTGCTGTCCCTCAACTATTTAGTTGACTTTGGCCCACAACACGCTGTATGGTTTCATAGGTTGGTACTTAAACATTGTTGTCATGTAAATCTTTACAGAAAAATAATCTTGAATTAATGCTAGTGTGAGAAATTAGAAACATGTGCTGGGTTAATTTCCGGGTCCCCTTTAATGCCTGCAGCGGTCAAAATTATTGGCTACTCCCATGTTTTTTTTTTAACTCTTAATGGTTTCAAATTGTTAATATTGTAAATAATGACACAGGAACCAAGTCTAGAAAACTCTCACTTTCTTGTTGATGTTCTAAGGAGCTTTTTAACCTTGAGACTTGGATACTTTTAATTTGAGACATTGACCTGAACAATTGACTTCGTGCATTCATACGATATTGTATCACATGAGTTAAATAATTTACTTAGACAATACTGCCTGGGTCAAATGGTGATCAGTCAAAAAAGTGACAGTGTAAAAGACAGTTAATGGTTTTTATGGCTACATCTACCTCTGTTACATTTTTAGAAAAATTATTTCTATATTTAAAATCCTGAGATGCCTTTGCAATAGAAAATGAACGTTCGCAACGATGCCTAGTATTATGTAATGTTACACCATTGCATATGACTTTTATAATTTGGTTTTCAATGGCAAAGTAAGATTCAATTCAAGTGGTAATTTATACTTATAACCATTGGGAAACTATTTCACAAAATATTGCCCTCTTATGATGCTTTTGCATTGTGGTGTATCAAGTCTCGGACTTCCGTCCACTGCAACTCAACTCAACAAAGCTTGTAGCAACATTGTAAATCAGCGGAATTTGCTCCAACCTGCTTGAGTAGGTGCATGACTGCAAACCTGGGCAGGTGCTTATGACATGACTTTCTAACTGAAGTTTGCCTTGGCGCTTTGGCGGCTTCCAACATTCCACCACCTAGGTGGTCCTTCTGTGGCAATCAAAAGTCCACACCTTACTTAGTTGTTCCCTTGCTTCTGTCTACCTAATAAAAATATGAGAAACGGTTACACAAGAATTGAAGGGGAATTGTAAGACTAGAAAGAATGAGAGAGATTCTTGGAGATCATTCTCTGAGATGTTGCCAATTTGTTGCATTGGCCACATCTTGGAAACTTTTCAAACTAGTTTTTACGAATTAAGAAATAGGAATGAAGAATTGCTTATTTACGTTGAAATATTATCTAGAAGGCAAAGAGCTGTGTGAAGATTCAGATTTTTACAACTTTTTATTACATAATTGTTTGTCACATAAAAGTTAAAACAACCTTCCATACGATAGAGGTTTTATTACTGAGTCTTAATCTAGAAGCATGATCTAATAGTAATCTATGTACCAAAAGGAAGCTCACTGATTCCATTTTCTTAAAAGCATTATACCTTAAAAAGATTTAGAATCATCACAACTTCAGTATCCCATAGAATATAGGACACTAATGATAAGGGGCCATTGTAGGTTATTAATCCTAGGGTTGTAATTAACTTATCAAAAAAAAATCCTAGGGTTATGATTACATGGGTCTTAAAATTATGTTGTTTTTTCCGAATTTAGGCAAATGCTCCCGTTGCAACTCAATTCTGCGTTTATCTCTTTTAAAAGTCCATAAAGTCTTTCTCCTTTAATCTTAATTAATAAATTTATAATTATAAAAAAAAATCTTAAAGCAATAATTATGAGTTATTGCCAAGGCTTTTGGCGTCTGATATGTGATAAGTGGAGAGATGATAATGCTAAATTTTACGAGTTTGGATTTGCAATACAAATGTAAATTTCTCAAATGGAGCTTGATATTAGAGACCTAGAAGTTAATACTTATAGGTTTAAATTTGGTCAGGTTGGCATGAGCACAGCACACAACAATTAGAGGGGCACGGCGCACAACATGTTTGATTAATGGTCTGGGCCAAGCATGACATGAGGACACAGGCACGGCATGGGCCTGAGCACGACACGGGCACAACATAGGCACGAGCATAGCACGCTCACAAGTTTTGGAGAGGGGGAAGAGGGAAAGAAATAAAAGGGAAAACGCCATGGGCAATTTGGTAGTTTCAATAAAATTGGTGCGATTCATTGTGTGGCGCTAGAAGTACCTTGTGTATATTTCTAACTTGCTTTGAAGGCGGTTATACCTCCGGCACGATAGTCATAGTTTGACAATGATGGATGATATGATCATAGAAGAAGATCAAGATGATGGAGACATGGAGATGTTCATGTTTTCTCTGAATTGGATCAGCAATATACCAGACTGAGGTTTGATGAGAACCTCTCTTTTGAAGTGGGTTAATCATTTGGTCTTGTGCTTCAAAACTTTCTGTCATTCACTTCGAGTTTTCATTGCTGTGTTGTATTTTACTGTGTAAAACTCTTGTTCTTTTTATGTTTTGATTCTTTTGAAAGTACTCTATATCAGAGACTAGGATCTTCCTTTGTGCGTGCATCTGGGGTTATGTTTGTGTGTTCAGTTCTGCATCTTCAGTGTTTATATCCTTCACTCAGAAAATGCACGCTTTTCTTGTTCTGCAATGAACTGGTTGGGCTATATGGTGGTCCTTGGGCAAGGGAATATTTGTTCTTTGGAATATTTTTATTTTGGCTCCAGACCTAGACATTGCCCATCTTGAGAGATGGTATTTCCCTCTGTCCCTTGCATTTCCCTCTATGTTGTAGATTTCCTTACTATGTTTTGATAAATAGTTTCATGTACATGTACGATGTTGCCATTTTCTAGTCTTTATTTGGGATTTTTTTGCATGTGGGAGGTTAATGTTGGTTGGGCCATGTTCATTGAATTAACCCAATTTTGTTTCCTTCAGGAACTCCCAGAAGGAAATTGGTATTGCTCAAACTGCACTTGTCAGATTTGTGGTGATGTGGTTCATGATAAAAAGGCTTCAAAATCACCCGACGAATTGAAGTGTTCGCAGTGTGAGAATAAGTGTAATTTTCTCTTCCTGGCTCAATAGGGGATTATATGATTTTAACGTACTGTGAATGGCCGTACATATCTTTGAGTAGTCTATGCGTTTGACAAGTCCAAATGTTATATTGAGTTGCATATCTTAATGGTAGGATTGACACTTTGATTACGACTGGTAAAAAGTTGATGGATAGTTTCACTATTGAGGATATCTACTTGGCCATGATTCGTTTCCCCAGATTTCTGGATTTCTACTTCTGATTATAGCAGTGCATGTCAACAGATCATGAGGCATGCCTGAAAGGGAAGGGTCCGTGTAAACAAGTGGCTTCTAATACCTGGTTTTGTGGGGAAAGCTGTCAAGAGGTAAACAAATTTGTCTTTTAGAAACATTGTCAGTTCATTAACTTCATTTAAAAGACGCATGGCAATTCGCAAGAGAGCATGTTTGTTATGTAGGTCTGTGAAGTTAATTACAGGCTTAAATGCGGTTGTGGCATGTTGTTTCCTTGTCAAATATATTGAATGAGATCACCTTTCAAGAAGATTTCATAAACTCTGTTATTCAGGGTCGGTTCAATGGATAATGGTTGGATTGATAGAACATTTATCTTTTTGAATTAGAAGCATGGACAGTTATTTCAAAGAAGGTGCCTTGTCCCTTGCCAAAAAAAGGTGTCATGTCTGTGGCAGAGACACCCTTGAGAAAAGTTCATTGCTTAGACCACAAAGAGAAAAAGATGGGATTTGTTTAGATTTGTGTGGTTACTACATAAGGGTGGCAGTGGCACCTCTAGTGCTTTTCCTCAATAAATTATGTCCATTCATGTGGCTATTGTGGTCTGATTAGTCGCTTTTAGCATTCTAGTTTCAATAGCTCCCGCTTTCACTGAATTTACTTCTTCTCTTCTGTATTTGCTGCCTCCATTCTGGATTTTAAGAGAATGTGACTTACTGTTGAATGCAGGTTTACTTAGGCCTTCAATCTCACATCGGGCTTGTCAATCTTCTTTCTGATGGCTTCTCTTGGACACTTCTGAGGTGCATTTACGGGGATCAAAGAGTTCATTCTGCCCAAAGGTTTGTTGCTTTGAAGGCAGAATGCAACTCAAAGCTGGCTGTTGCTCTAAAAATTATGGAGGAATGCTTTCTCCCCATGGTGGATCCAAGGACAGGCATAGACATGATACCCCATGTTGTATACAACTGGGGGTAAGTTCTTTCTCCTTTTTGCAGAAATTCCCCATTGTCTCTTTTTTCTAGGATGTCTTAACTTATTGAACTCCATCTAATTCTCTCTCTCTCTCTCTCTCTCTCTCTCTCTCTCACGCGCGCTCGTGCACAATTGTTGGCAGTCATTAAATTTTTGGTCTTATTGGGAACTCTGAATGCCATATTTTGATTGGTACTTCATTCTATAGATGCATATACGATGCCAACTTGTGTCAGATTGTTTACCAGACCTTAGTGGTAAATTCGTTGGGCGGACCATTATTAATGTAGAACTTATTGAGAACTATTTGATGGACTTAAAAGGTAACGGAACTTTTTTACAAAGGTCAAAAGGCTTGGTCGGATCCTCTGAACTCTTTACCTTTTGATGGATAAATTTGCACCAATTAAAATATGCATAGTGGAAATTACACTTTGACAATCATATATTTATAGCATGGAAACCAAGATTGGACTCATGCCATGTGGTTTTGGCTTAGTTTTCATAGAGTGTCAAAAGGCCTTTTGATGGATAGTATTGTGGGTTTTGTAATATGGTGTTCAGAGGTTACACAGCATATGGTTATTTATGAAAAAATCAGGGGACTGTATTTGCATTGTAATTTTTAAATTAGATGGTGGTAAATTGTAGTATGGCAATTTAAAATGTTTTGAAGTTCAATCAAACCAAACTGTGTTTTATTCAACACAATTACTTTAACATTTGCAAGTCCTATGGCGATTTGCACTTTGTAGTCGTTGTGCCAAGCACGCAAGAGTTAGTTTTGTTGACCTCGACTCAAAATCGTAGCGAGGATGATTAGTTTGTACTATGTATAGACCACTTGTGACTACATGCCGGCGAATTTCTATAGATTTTTGGGCCTAAATTTTTTTCCTCTATTAAATTTTGTTATTTATTTGTCCTTTGTTAGCGTCATTTCTTGACTAAACTCGTAACATTTTCTCCGTTCTTTCACATTAATAACTGTTTTGTTGATTGTGCTCAACTTTTACCGCTGGTTGTACTCCTTCGTCTTTAAGCAGATCAGAATTCGCACGTCTGAATTATCAAGGATTTTATACAATGGTTTTGGAGAAAGACGATGTGCTGATGTCTGTTGCATCAATCAGGTAGTTCTCTTTAGGTGTTCCTTATATTGCCTCTTTTCAGAATCTTCCCTTTGAAAACCGTTGATGACCTTATTCTGTGTCATGATAATTGTATGATTCCATTTTCAAGAATTGTGGTAAGGAGTTACCATTAAGTAATACTAATTTGTAGGGGACTTTGTTTCCCTCTTGGTACTTTTCAAATTACCAACATATCAAATAGAATGGTTAGAATCTTTTTACTTGTCCAAAATCCAAATTACTGGTAGTTTCTCATTGTTCCTGCCCTTTTGCTAAATTTCTTGCAATAATTGATAATCCATTGCAATGCTACTTCATATTTTAGCATCAATTGTAATGCAGGATCCATGGAGTAACAGTTGCAGAGATGCCCCTTATTGCAACTTGCAGTTTGTATCGGCGCCAGGGAATGTGTCGGCGCCTTATGAATTCTATTGAAGAGGTACTTTTTCCCATCAGGACTGTATCCTTGAGCTCTCATTACAAAGAAATGCCGGTTCGTTCTATTATGAGCTGTTCACTCTTGCAATAATTTATTCTTCAAAAGTAAGGATAAAATCTTTTTATTGGTCTATGCACAATAAATTCTTTAGTAAACATGGAGGAAAAGTAACAACTGATAGATCTGTGCGAATAAGTGAAATAAACATGTTTATGTGCAGTGGCGATGGGTTCATTCCTATACTTAACTCAATTGCGATAGATATAGAACAATAACTTTGATGCCACTAAATAATTAATCATCACTTACATAGTACTCCCTCTGTTCCTTTTGATCCATTTTTTCCGATGTCCATTTTTACTTGTCCATTTTGACTAGTCATTGAGAAATAACTAAAACATTTTATTTTTTGCCCTTCTTCCACATATTTAAATTTCAAAAGTGAAGGGAAAAATGCATTCAATTTCTGATTGCCTTTTTCTTTTCTCATGCTCCCTCCGTTCCTAATATTATTCCATTTTGGGATGTTCCAAAATTTTGGTCCTTCTCTAAAAGTAGAAGTAGAAATTTGATGATTTCACAAAAGTGTCCCTCATAAGTCATAAGTGAATATAAGTGTTGTAAAGTAGGTAGAATATAGGGGGCAATGGTGGAAATGATGTCATTAAATTTGAATGTAGGTGTAATCATCACATGTTTCCTTAAAAAGTTGGAACTCCCAAAAGGGACCAACAATAATGAACGGAGGGAGTACCGATAGAAGAAATTTATGCCTACCCAAACTCCTTCCCAACCCATCAATAAGCTTATAAGAGTATCAACTGCCTTACCGGGAATAAAAAAGGCGATAAAAAGAAAAGAGTACCAACTTCCTCTCCATAGGAGTTAACCACAATCTCACTACACCTAAATGCTGCTACACAATCGTGATCCATAAGCCACCACAGCCATGAATAACAAACAGCCCCAAAGCAGTGGGTATTCTTTACACTTCAGAAGATATTATTTCCATGTTTTGCGCTGATAGATGGGTTCACTGCTATATTTTTATGGGGTCACATAAACTGATAAAGAAATTATAGCATATAGTTAGAGAAAATTTTGCATTTCCCATGGAGTCAACTGACCCCACACCTCCCTTACCAGCGGCACCACTGTTTATGTTGACTCGCTTCTAGTTAACTGAACTGACATTCCATATTACTAACAACTGTGCCACTTAAATGCTATGCCTTTTTCTTCATATTCCTAATTGCTTCTTCATTCATTGTCCATTTAATTTGTATTTAACTGTTCCCTTTTCGCCCCGTCGTGGTTTTAGATGCTAAAATCTTTCAAGGTTGAAAAGCTTGTGATATCTGCCATTCCCAGTCTTGTGGAAACATGGACTCTTGGTTTTGGCTTCCAATCCTTGGAAGATGGTGAGAGAAGGAGCCTGAGTAATATCAACTTGATGGTATTTCCGGGAACAGTATGGTTGAAGAAGCCCATTTTTGAAAACCAGGAAACAAGTCAACGAGGAGGTGGGGGTGGGCATTTCATTCTCTATTCTTTCTTTCTTTTTTGTATGGGCAAAAACTATATTATAGTTTCTTGGGAAACACAGGATCAGGACATGCTACACCTTTGAGCTCGGATGATCCAACTAAAACAGTTGCTTGTTCTGAAGGAGGGCCTGCTGGTGATTTTACAAGACAACCTGATGGAAGCCCTCCACTGGAAGAAGATGCCGCTCAAACAGCAACCGGGCATAATTTTACAAGGCAATCGGATGGAAGCCCTCCACTGGAAGATGCCGCTCAAACAGCAACTGGGCATACGGGCAGCACCGACATCCTGGTAGAGAAAGGAGAAGATGGTAATTGGACGGGGCATTTTTCAAATCTGTCCTGTGAAGAACCTGATAGAACGGCAGGGGGATCTCAACTTGAAATAGGTTGTGGCACAGAATCTGTGGTTCTGTATGACGACATGCAGGTAGAGAAAGGGCAAGATGATAATTGGACGGAGCATTTTTCAAAGCTGTCCTGCGAAGAACCGGATAGAACGGCAGGGGGATCTCATATTGAAATAGTTTGTGGCGCAGAATCTGTGGTTACGTATGACGAGAAAGAATTAAGGTTGGATGAACTGCCGCAGATATCTCAACTTGAAATGGTTTGTGGTGTCGAATCTGTGGTGGTGTATGACGAGAAAGAACTAACGTTGGATGAACAGTCGCGTGAAGTGGGTATGTTGCAAAATAATGATAAATAAAGTTAAATGCTTTGAAAAATAGGTGTTGCCATAGAACGTGAGACGCATATTGCAGATTGCGTGATGAATATTGCTGGAGAAGAGGATCGAAAGGATAGCATGTTGGCTGAGAGCCGTACCGCCAATGCCTCACTGGGGAGGATACCCCTATCCGTCCTCAGGAGAGAGAGAGAGAGAGAGAGAGAGGGATGTCTAGCAAAAAAAAATCTGCTTTGCATTTTCTTGGTATATAAATGTGTTTACCAGGATAAAAAAAAAGTGTTTACCCAAAAAAAAAAAAAAAAAGGGATTCCAGAATTAGGGCCAACAGTCACACGGCCACAACAGATAATGGGCCACTAAAAATTTAAAACTAGTAACCCGAAGACATTTTACCGACACCCTTGTTATTAACAGCGTTTAAATTGGTTTTAGTTTTCCAATTAGGAAAATTATTTTCACACTCACTTTTTTTATATTCACTCCTCTTTTGTCTTTTAACCAAAAAGATACACACTTATAAAATTAAAATATAAAAAAAGAGAGCGTGGTATTGATAAGGGGAGTGTGAAAATCACTCCCCTTTCAATTACTCCTCCAATTTTTGTTTTTATTTTTGTCAACCATATGTGAGTTGTTTGGTTCTATCAGAAGCCACTTTTGTTAGGCAAACAAGCTGAATAAGTACATTGGTAACCTCATACTCCTTTCTAATGAAAATCAATATTTTTTTGAAAGGACAAATCAATATATTAGAAAATCAGGATTTGCTGCATAGAATACTCGACTTTCTGTTGAATTTGGTTGAAAGATGCCTTTCACATTGGGTGAGGCATCTTGTGCTAGAGGCCGCGTTGGGTATTGGGTGAGGCATCTTGTGCTGCAGGCCGCATTGGGTGGAGACGCAGGATCTAGTTTTTCCCTTTGTTGTGAGTTGAAGTACGAGTTCACGTTCGTTTGTAAAAAAAATTATTTAAAATTGGTTTATTACATAAACAAATCAAGTTTAAACATTTTTTAAAAATTCGTCAAGATTTTAAACCAATCTCGAACAAACTATTATTTGGTTTGGTCAACTTATGATTCGTTAACGAATTCATGTAACTCAAAATTAACTTGTGTTTGACTTATTTAAAGCTCGATTTAAATCGGTTTATCTCTTAAAATAACTTAAGCTCGAACATATTTTTAAAACTCGATAAACCGAGGATCTTCAGAAACGTTATGGTGGAGTATTTAAAAATGCCAGAGTTGAAATGAATACTACTCGCCGTTAATTTCAACCGGAAAATGAAAGCTCAGCTGATATCTACCCAGAAATGCTCTCTCTCTCTCTCTCTCTCTCTCCGACTGAAAACATCGATTGCGTCTCTCTCAAGCCCCATGAATGACCTCCACCACAACGCAACATCGCCAAAAACCATATAAACCCTAGATTTCTAGGGTTTGTTCACAAATGCAAAAGACCTTGACCTCGATATGCCGTCGTCTCCCAAGTACTTCAACGCCCGCCCTTCGTCCAACACTCGGAGATCGACGGTCCTGATCCTCTGCCTCCTGTTCGGCCTCACCGGATTCCTCTTCGGTTTCGTCGCCATTACGAGATCGAGCTTGGGGTCTAACTGCAAAACCTCCAAGCCTAGATCGGTGTCGGTTGTTTGGGAGAGAGGTGGAAGTGGGAATGCTGGGGTTTTCGATGGGGATGGAAAGAGGCACAAGGTTATGGGGTTTGTTGGGATTCAGACCGGGTTCGGATCGGTTGGAAGGCGCCGATCTTTGCGCCAGACCTGGATGCCGTCCGATCAGCAAGGGCTTCAACGGTATACATGTTATCTCCATTTATATAATTTCGTGTATGTATTTATGGTCATTGGCAATAAGATGCATGTTTCACTGGATGGTTGTGCTTTTTGATTCCGAACCACAAAAATGGTGCATTGATCACTTGTTCTTAAAATTTACTTTTGCAATATGGTTTGCCACACTCCTTGGCAAGGACTTTGATTTGGTTCCCGCTTCGCTGACTATTCGGGTTCAAGGATTAAGAAATCACATGGAATAGGTTATCAAATTGATTAGATTTTGACACAATTGACCCCACCTATATCAAAAAACACTTCAATATATTTATTAAAAGTCAAGTTTTTCCCTTTATTATTGCAAAACTCGATCAAATTCCCAACAAGTCTAGGTATTCGGCCCCACTACATACAAATTCTGGTTCGGCCCCTGCGTTTAACCTACCCGGTTAGATCGTGAGGGTTGTGGGGCAGTGCTCCCGAAACCTAAATAGGGGTATTACGGCAATTGGTGAGCCGTGGGTCAACTGCAAAGTTGGGGAACCATGTAAACATCTTTGTGTCTTGTTTTTTGGTCTTCATTGTTCATCGTGCGTTGCATGTTTGTTGGTTTGGCTGATTTCTCAACAGGATATTAGTGATGTATATGTGATCCGTTGTGACAATGGTGGTAGGCATCATAGAATAGCATTACTCTTTGATCCATGGCAATTCTTTGACGTAGCTTAATAACATGTGGATTTCCATTGGATCGGAGTTTTATGGAAACATGTTTGTTTGTTAGAATATTCTCAGGTTGTTTATGTATTTTGAAGAATTTGGTGTGTTAGTGTCGATTTTGTGTGAAAGCAAATTTTGTTGGCCGTAGTTATGCAAAGTAGGATAGGAAGTAAAAGAATATGACACTCGTCCACAAGGGAGGGGCCGTTAGGATAGAAGGATTGTTATTAAGCGAAATCTACTAAGTGTGGCTTATGTGGTCCTTTTTCTTCATGAAATAGTAGTGGAGACTTTTGAACTCGGTTTGACATAGGAGGACATTGAGGGGGAACTAATAAAATGTGTTGGGAAAAAAGAAAATGAGTGGTGGGGTGGTGGAGAAAAACCAGGGGTGAATGAGTTTCGTGGAAGAATAATGGTAAACAAAAAAGGTGCACATGGAAAAGGACTGGCTTTCATCTGGTCCTGGGTAAGTTCTCTTGAAAACAGGAAGAGGGGGCTGTCAAAGAAGAGCAGTAGCTCATTATGTGGGCTGTTGTCCTTGTCGTTTTTTAGATTCGGAGCAGTATCCATCCCAAGTCATCAGTTCTAATTTTTTAGTTTGACTGCAAAGTGTTAGTAGGGATACATAGTGGGATTTTGGATGTACTAGCCAAGGTTTGAGATGCCTTGCTGTCTTATTGGAAAGTCCTTTTTCGATGGTAGTTGGTTGTGTGTAAATGTGTATTTAAGCAAATCGATATTTGCATACCTAATCATCTAAATGTAGGTGCACTTAAAAATTTTACAAGTTTCTGGGAAATGGCCACTATTACATCTTGCTGTGTGGTTGTACCTAGTCCTAGTGTGAGATGTAATAGTGATGTATTGTGCATATGCAGTTTTTAATAGTATTATCTTTTCTATTGGGAGGGTAATGTAGTTTGCTTAACTCTCTTCATATTAGGTCTAGGTTTGCTTCATATAGTCGGAGAACTAACGAACTTAATCGAGAACCTGCTTAACTCTTTTCTAAGTGTTCTGGCACCGAGCTATGGGATCCCAAATTGCTGTCAGATCCTTCATTTAAGTAAAAGGACTGGCATATTAAGTATTAACTAAGTGCTAGTTAGTTTAGTCAGTGGATATTGAAGAGCTATGTTCTTGGAGAAATACTTTTTGCATTGACTTAAAAATGGCATATGCCGCATATGATCTTTTAGTACAAACTTTCAATCTTTTTGCATATGGCTTCTAGTAGTTATTGATGACGGATGTGGGTTTTGTCCTGGTTCTACCAACTGTTAAGACATTTAGTAGCTTATTCATAAGAGTCCATTATTTCTCATTGTTTTCATGAGTATTTTTGTGCTAAACACTCTGTTGGAATAAAATGATGACTCACAGCTTGGAAGAAGCCACCGGCTTGGCTTTCAGATTTGTTATTGGTAGAACCAATGACAAATCGAAAATGTCAGAACTCAAAAAGGAGGTGGCAGAGTACGATGACTTCATGCTGTTAGACATTGAGGAAGAGTATAGTAAGCTTCCATTCAAAACGTTAGTGCTGGCCTTATGTATTTACCAGTTCTGAGCGCCTATAGTTTGTTTTCTAGAGTTGTGCTCTACTAACCTGTGTCTCTACAGGTTGGCTTTCTTCAAAGCTGCGTATTCTCTTTTCGATTCCGAGTTCTATGTTAAAGCTGATGATGACATATATTTGAGGCCAGGTTTACCTAATTTTTCTCACATTATCAGTGCTCTATACTATCACGTGCTTTATCCTCTATATTTTCATGGCTTTTCCCCAATGCAACTATTTACAACCTTCTTCACTATCTGCCAGATCGCCTTTCACTGCTTTTGGCAAAAGAACGTCCACATTCTCAAACTTATCTTGGATGCATGAAGAAGGGTCCAGTATTTACAGACCCTAAGCTCAAATGGTTAGTCCTTTGATGTTTGACTACATGTAGTTCATGATACATGTGAATTCTCAGTCTTCTATTCCTTTTATCTCCACTTTCCGAAAACGTATACCGATCCTATTCGCGAGCCACAGATGCCCTCGTATATTGCTTTGGTTGGATGACACTATTCTGTCTCATCCTGCTTCCCCAAATTTCATCCATGAACTGCAATATTTGTAGAAATTGGAGCTGGAGCTCCTCTCTGTGGCATCACATTAGCCTGATGAAAGAGTGCTTATGATGACCACAAACTCATACTTAATGCTGTGCGACTATTAACTTCTTGTGAGATGATCTTATGATTATTGTCTTTTAATCCATGCAGGTATGAGCCACTACATGATTTACTTGGGAAGGAGTATTTTCTCCATGCATATGGTCCCCTGTACGCTCTTTCTGCTGATGTTGTTGCAAGCTTAGTTGCTCTAAGAAACAATAGGCAAGCTCACTTTGTTCATTATCGTAGTCGTCTTCATCGTTATCTGTAGTTATTGCGTTAGCATTGTTATTTGTTTCTTTTTATGCTATCCGTTGATCCAAACTTATTTTTAAGCTGGATTTGGTGGGATTATTGAACCCAGATTCGTGGAGATTCTTTGACAGTCCCATGTTTGGTTTGCCTCAACAAAAAGCTATTATCAGGTGTGCAACTGGTAGACCTGGGAAATTCTTAGATTGAAACTGGTAGTAACTATTTATAAAGGTTATGGGATTGTGGTATGCCGCTTTGTCACCCTTGTGGTTCATTCCTATTTCAAGTACCTCGTATAGAGGATGAAGAGTCCAAAGTTCACAAGAGTTGGAAAACATCCGTGTCATGTCTGATCCTCTTTTAATAGTACTATGTGTCTTGTGAGGGTAATACGGATAAGGAGCTGGATATTCATCGTGATGAGATGAATAAATGCATATATATTGGACATCATCAATGAGAGAAGGCCAAATTGCTCTTTACACCTTCAATGGTGTGTCATTTATAGGAGAAAATGTGGAAAGTCTGGAACACATTTTATTGAATGGCCATTAAGTTTATATTAATGGCCATTAAGTTTATATTCATGGTGGAGGGCTTCATCAAGCAGAGTAGATTGGGTAATTCCTCCTTGTTTGTAACCATAAGCTATGCATGGGTTGTAAAGGATTTTGTAGAAAGCTCAGGCTTGTTGTGGTGTTGACCGCATTGTTGGTGTGGTTCTTAGGGTTCTAGGGTTGGAATCGAATGCTAGAGGGAAGGTTGAAGATTGGGGTACGTGGGAGAAGATCTGTTATTTGGTATCATTTTGGATTCTGGTCTCCTCCTTTCAGAAGGATTCATCTATTTTTTTGATTCATAGAGATTGGTTAGAATCGTATGTTTCCTTGCTTTTGTTTGTGGTGGCCTATTGGCCTTCTTGAACCCTTTTAGTCTTTTTATTTTCTTGTTTTATTTCTATTTGCGTTCCTTTTTGTTGCTTTTGAAAATATAATATATGAGGAACTTAAGATATACTGAAGAATTGTGGTTGTTCTCTCAGCATAGATGATCAAGCTAAAGAAAAGTTTTTTAGTCCGCTGCCTGTGTTCGTTTCAGTAAATCCTACTTTGAAAATCTGGGACATAGACTTTTGCAGTTCTGACCACATGTACCTATCAGGTTTCGATAGCAAGGTCATCTATGATTAGTTGACTGGTGTGTGCTGGAAATTTTATCGCTTCAATGCAATGATTGGTTATTAATGGCCTCCAGTAGATGTATTTTGAACTACTGTTATATGGACTCTCAATTCCCCGATATGTCGCCCAGATATGACAATAGTGGGCATGTGATATGTGTCCAACCGCCGTACCCAATTATGAAATTTGGATCCCAGAGTTTTTCAGGATGACTAAGGAAGGAGAACTAAAGTTTGACAGTAATGAAATATTCTGGCCTCTCACGTGAATCCTCTTTCAATATCAAATACATTTCTAGATAATGTTCAGCATCAAATATTTAATGTTCCTGGGTATGCATTATAGTAATGTTAAAGTCTTGCCACTATGTACCAGTAACCAACTTGTAGATTATAGAGAGGTTTGACGTTTGGATGGGCACCATAAGTTTTTTTTTTTTTTTTTGATACTCGGTTCTGAGTCCTTGTTGAATGGATCAATGCATTCATTGTAATGTCCAGTTCCAATTACTTGTTGGAAATGCTTATTATTTAATGCTGGCCTCTGTTAAATGCCTCGAACCTATCTACAGCAGCATGTGTGACTTAGATGGATATTAAAGATCAAAGCTCTTGGGTAATACTCCTCTTGGAATTCTGCATATACTGATTTCAGATTTGCTTGAATTTACAGTTTCCGGATGTTCAGCAATGAAGATGTTACGATTGGTGCATGGATGCTTGCAATGAATGTCAATCACGAGAACAATCGACTCCTATGTGAATCAGAATGTACCCCATCATTCATTTCCGTTTGGGATATTCCCAAGTGTTCAGGTTGGGAACTATTGTTGTATTTTGAATGCAGTTCCTCTTCTGAACTGCCGACAGTTTCTGAAATACAGCAATAATTCTTCTTGAATAATTGAGACAATATGAAAACAAAATAAACAAATATTATCATGTTTGAACGGCGCCCCTTTAAAGATGACTATGCGATTCAAAGAAGTCAGAAAGCATAAAAAATTAATACCCGATAGGACACTGAAATCCTGTATTAGTTGAACTGTTCCGACATGTTGCTCTGAGTGAATGTAGGATGATTTGTGTTTCTTTAGTATGTCTAGTCTAGTGGTCATTTTCCTGTCGAGTGGATCTGTGGATGTCATATGAATATATATGAACCAAAACGAATTTTTCCTAGGGACCTGATTTTCGTAGGATGTTCTCATGGATAAAAGTTAAATACGTAAATACTAGAATGACCTTAATTGTCCAACAGCTTTATGAACCACTACTGAGTGGTATCATATTTGTGAGCTGTTGGGCTCTCCACTTAGTTATCGCTTCATATTGCTTATCAATGTGGCATCATCCTTCTTTCCAGGGCTTTGTAACCCAGAGAAACAGTTACTGGAACTTCATCAGAAGGAGAGCTGCTCAAAAAGCCCAACTCTAGAATCTGATGATTGACATACTTGCCTCCGTTTCATCAACTTCTGCTGCTTGTGTTCAAAGGCACTTGAGAGCAGGGCTTTGTTGTTGTAAGCTGGTTCTCTGCTTTTGTATATTTCAGACTTCCCGCCCCTGTTTTTCTACTGAAGTTAATTTATTCTTGTATTGTAATTGTCTTTCACCGAGGAAAAATCGAGTGCGAAAATTTTGTTTGTCAAATGGCCCATCCAGAATTAGAGTTACATATTTTAGGAATAGCTCAACCTACCAGGAGCGTCATCTCCAATGTCAACTTGCATTCCTTGTACTAATGTTGTTGATAAATTTTACTTGATTGAAGAAACTTTCTTCCTCTTGTCTGCGACATTTGAAACCATGATAACTTCGCGATTTTTTACTCTACTTATTTTCCGATTTGCTTTTACTGCTGTCTCGGAGTTATTTTTGTTGTTATTGACATGGGTACTTAGATAAGCTACTCCAAATATTTGTCGGCAACTATCGCAAGTTGTGAATTATGATTTAGAAAGTTGGAATTATTGTTTTCAACCTGTTTCTTGCATGACTAAAACATGTCAAAATCTTGGAATAATTTTCCCTCTCTTTTTTCTCATCCGAAAGGGAGAGTGTGGGTCCTGCACATGGTGTACCTTGCTTCCCAAGGAACCAACATGTAACAAGGCATATCCCCTTCTTTGTTTTGTGGTAGGTTCGCCCCTTTGTAATCTATCCATGTGGTTTAGACATGGCTAAGCTATGAAAAAAAAAA
>BPLS01000561.1:17198-39813 GCA_019656275.1 Rhododendron kiyosumense
AGATACAAAATACATCTCGAACTCGCTCGAGTCATCTTTTAAATCTCCCTGGATCAGATTCTGCAATAAAATTACCATCACGAGAAGATCAAGGGAAAATATAAATATATAATCAAGAAATTTGCGTCATATGCGAAAATCATGAAAAGAATCGCTTGCGTTGATTTTTTACTATGTAGATTGATCGATCTGCACCACTAGTACTTTCAATTAACTAATTAAATTTCGATGACTCTACTAATTATTTTCTTAATTTATTTGCATGAAATCTGTACAGAATAAGACGTAACAAATAGGTATACGTTACAAAAAAAAACTTCAGGATAAGGAGAAATCACGGGAAGAAGGAAGACAAATTGTAATTGAGTTGTAGATTCAACGAGTTTCTTTAAACAAAAAAATTTAAAAAAAAAACTCTTTTTTTTTTTTTGAAAGGATCACGATTTCATAGAAACTCATGAACGATTTACGTCTTTGGAAACCAAAACTTCCACAGCAGGTGGTAAACAGCCTGCTTGAAAAACAAAATTTCTATCGGCACAAAAGTCTGCTAAATCATGAGCAACTCTATTAATCTCCCTATTATACCAAATGAAAGACCATTTTCTAGTCCTTGCCCAGGCTCTGATATCATCCACAAAAGCCTTGATTTCCGACAGACACGGAGAATTGTCAACCTTAAAGCAGTTCATAAGTGTTAGACAGTCTGATTCAAAGATAACTTCTTTGTAGTCCATCTCCACTGCTGTACTGCAAGCTATGCGAAGGGCCCAAGCTTCAATAACAATTGCTGATTGGGCAATAACTCTACCCATACGCCAAACAAGAGTGAATCCACCACAGTCTCTGGCGATAACGCCAAATGCAACCAAGCTGCGGGAGGATTTAAAAACTCATTGCATCTGCAAATCAATTACAAATTCTCAAACTTTGTTATGCCACATTTTGCCGAATCTACGCGAATCGTTCCAAGTGATATCTTCTTCTAGATTCAAATCGATCCTTAGAATTAATCCTTCGCTGGAATTCTAAATTTCTAATATTGACCTCGAGCGGTCTCATAAAATTTATCCGTTTCGACGTCTATTTCATCCTAGCAAAAATGAGATATAAAATAAAAGAAATCTAACCCATTCGAATTGGATTAGTATAAGGGAAAATTAAATTAGTCATATTGCCTGATCAAATTCAAATTTAGTTTTGCTTCTAAGGTGGAGGAGACAAAAACTCACAAAGTGGTTCAAAAGGACGACGAGACAAAGAAATTACGTCGGTGATTAATTAAGTAAATGTTGTCTGCTATCCAATTGGATTCACTCGGAGAACGACTTAAGAATGTGCTTCTTCCTAATATCTCAGATTCAAAACCTTTCAGATGCTATCAACTCCTTCGAAGCTAGTGTTTACAGAACTTTGCTATGACTTTAATTGAGAAATCTCGCAAATGAACAGCGGGATCGGGTCCCTTAGGAATAATCGATGTGCAGTTAAGCTGATCCGAAAACCTGAATTATCAAAAAAAAAGTAGTAGAGTGAGATTAAGATATATGTGATTGTAGTTTGATTAGTGACAAATTAAGTCTACGTAGAAATTGAAGAGGAGAGAGATTGGATTTATGGTTAAGGACAATTAGAAGATCGAATATGGACGATAACAACATCAGTGTTACAACTGCTACTACTCATTTATCAAATTATTGGTCCACGATTATTTTGAAATTCCACGGTGAACAGGAATAAGGAGAGGATTCCAGTGACTGTCCCGATCCATCTGGTTTTCTCAGATTCGGTGGGTGATGGTGGTGGGCAAATAAGTTTTTATTTTTGGTTGTGTATGTATTTGGTTTTCGGTAGTGGTATCTAGTGCTCGCCGTGGTCGAGTGTTTTTCGTCAGGTTTTGCTGACGGTTGCTTTCCCTCGTGCCAGAGCCTGCCGTGACAGCTGAGGCTCACCCTCAAGTGGCGTCCAATGCTTCTAATAGTGTAGGCTAGCCGACGTTCTGTCACTGGCATTTGTCCTTCTCGTCCTAAGCTGGTTTGGGATAGCAGTTCCTTAGCGGTTGGAGTCTGTGGTCCCTTGAATGCCTTTTTCTTTGTTGTTGGGTGGCTCTATTGACTGACACGAAGTTTCGGTTATGCTAGTGCAGTTTGTGTCGTGCCTTGTTGTGGAAGTAATTATTAGGTAAACCTTTCTGATGTAATTTGTTTTTTTTTTTTGTTAGCTGGGATGCGCAAGATTTTCTTATCTTTGAAATGTTTGATGAATTTCATTGTAAGTGCCGTTGAGCTTTTGAAATAAATATAATTGTGATTGCATTGTAGGGGGAAAAAAACAAAAGGTTTTTTCTGTGTCAACAAAATCCTCTAAACTGGGCCTCTTTCTTCATCTGACTTTAACTGGGGCAGATGGCCTCCACCAGCCCAAGATATTGAAATCAGTCGGGCAGCCCAAGACATCCACCAAATCCCATCCTGACCGTTCATCCCGTGCTCAATTGCTAAAAACAATGTAGGTGTAAAAAAAACTTCATTTGTCATCGGTAAATACATTAAAAATTTGTACAAAACAGACAGTTCAAATAATTTAAATACTAACTGTCCATTTATGCATTTTTTTTTTAATGTATCAATGGCCAGTAAAGCTGATTTTTTTTCCCGAATGTTGTTTTTGACAAGAAATATAGGCGAACGGTTTGAATCATCGTTGTGGACTCATAACCCCGTTACATGATAGAAACAAAGAAATAAATGAATAGCTTATCTAAGGGAAGAATACTACGCGTAGGTGGCTGAGGAGATTCAAACTCCTGATCTCCTAGTGAGATGTAAAAATCCTTGTCAACTGAGCTAACTCAAGTTTCTTTTTTTCATCAAAGTTCAAACACCTCTTTTGCGGAGTATTTTTTACCATTTCCTTGATTCCTTACTCTCTCTTTTATTGGGCTTGTATTTTCTGTTAATCACATACCGTTTTTGGACGATATATATATACTTGTTTTGAATATTGGTTGAAGGCATTTTCTTTACACCTTCTTACGGGTCACCAATTTTGACCTTGAACCAATAATTATCTTTTGGCTAACCTAGTCTCCTCCGTCCCTCGAAATCATCGAAACCAACAAGCGGGAGTACAGGAATAGCACTGTCTTACTACAAGTTGTAGAATATATAGCATCAACTGATCAATTGTCAATAAAATCAAGCAATATATAGTGTCAATGGCATATTACTCTTTTCCTAGAACTCATGATGTAAGAAAAGTCTTCCTGCAGTAAATTAAACCGTTGACCTGTAGACAGTGAAGTTGGTTTCAAATTGTTACTACTATGGTTTTAGCTGTAACCAATAACTGTAATTAACAAAAAAAAAAAAAATACTTCAGAAAGAAATGTGAAATGTGGAAGGGGAAAAGAGACTCTCCTTTTTTAAAAAACAAAGCAACAGAACATTGTTCCGTTTTAATTGGGCCTTCAAGATTAAACGAAATGTGTGTAAGATGAATCGAACACCTGAATTTAAATTGAAAAAAAAAAAAAAACATTGCATGGATTAAAAGAAAGGTGACGCATACTCCCTCCCCTGAACTTCATCCCCCCATACCCTCTCTTTTTCTTTCACTAAAACATACACTTTGACAGGTCTCCTCCACCCCACCTAGATGTCTATTTCTCTTGCCATATATCCACTTTTCCCCTGCGCCTAACGAGAGAGAGAATACGTAGTTTTTTTTTTGGCTAAAAAAGAGGTGCAATTACCCATCACCTCGATCGTATTATCTCATCACATCACACTCTTCAGAAATCTCATACATCTATGTTGGACCGAAACCAAAGTTTTACACAATGTAATTGATGCTAAACGTATATATGCTTAGCCTCAATAAAAAGTTAACGATGACTCAACTTTTGACCTTATCCAACCATGTTGTGAGTTTCCACCACACCACTAAACTAATCTCTCCTCAGAGAGTATGAGTGGTCCTACTCTTGTGATACTGAGAACCAAATTAAAATGTTCTAATAATAAGGGGAAAGGCCATCATGCCACAGACACTCAAAACAATAACATTTGGTTGGAAGAGAGAGAGAGTATTCAGAAGAGAATTATTTGGGCTAATTAAGGAAAGAGCCATCATAACACTGACACACAGATGTTTGTTGGGAACATGCAAAGGCATGATCAGAGAGGTTGGGAACAGCATAACAACACATCGATCCCCTCCTTTCATCAGAGACCAAATACCACAAAACTTCGAATCATTCCAAATGGACCAGTGTACGTACTAGCACTGGTTTAATCAAGTCTTACCCATCTCTCTTTCTCTCTCTCTCTCTCTCTCTCTCTTGAAAATTGAACGTACGTCGGGAAAGACATAGAAATGATAGTATAGCAGTAGTGCATATCAGAAGGACATGATTGATCTCTTCCGTGCTCCTGAATTCTTCAGGGCTGTTGAGCTTGATTGAAAAAGGTGCTGCGGTCAACTTACAAATACTAATCTAATTTTGAAGAATTAATTTCACCGTAAGCCATTGAGAGGGGTGGGGTATTTTCGGAACTGCAGGGTGGGGTCGGCGGAGGGTGTGTGTCAAGAGGGGTAAAGCAAATGGCTTTTTTGAGAATAAACTAATAAGCCACAATAAGCTAGGCTCATTTTTTTTGTCCGAATAACCCCCGAGTCTGTTTCATTTGGCGTAATTGGATGTTTTTTCCCCTTAACACACTATAGTATGAATCGAGAATCCATAGCTGCTCGATTATGAGAGTCAAACAAGAGAAGTTCAAACGAACACACAACTTAGGTGTACGACTACTGTTCAAATTAGTTCTTTAGTTTTTTTTGAGACACCATCATGTGGTGCTTCAAACTCATCTTTTTTACCATATATTCATATGAGGTTCAAGATAAAGTGTGTAGGCCTCACCCCAACATGTAATGAAAAGGGAGCCAAGAGTATCACGCAACAGTGCCTAGTACTAAATCATTTCTCCATAAAGACTCAAATTAATTTTGGTAATAATAACCATATAACCATGTTGAACATATACCATCAATACTATTGAAAATAATATGGAAAAAACACGTGGTAACACCAAAAATAATGAATCAAAGTGTACTTATATGGACTGAAAATAATTCATCTCTCGTACCTCTTTATTTACTTATTTTTTAGACTGCATATCCGGTTTAAATTGCGTGGTATTTTAACTATATAATTTCGTAGTCTGAAGTAAACGAGTGATCAATTTTCGAAAAAAATAGACTATAAAAGCCATGCATACTCACGACCTCAAGAGACAAACTCCTAATTACTCGTTGTCTTGCTCCCAGTTAACATCAATTAAGTTCGCTTTTCTCTTTTTGTTTGTTTGCAGATGCTAGCTGTTTCATCACTGTTTCCATGTTTCTTGGTTTCATAAAAGGAACAACGCTTTGCTTCCTAATTTTTATGCGTGGAAAAGTCGAGAGGAATTGTAAAGTTTTTTATAGTACTCCTTCCATTTCATATTGAGAGTCTCATACTCCTTTTTTTTTGCCATTTTAAAAAAAAAATTCAACTACTTTCGTCTATAATTTTTCAAATTTTTTTGCACCGTATTATAGATCTCGATTAGTACTTTAATTCGGTGCAAAAAAAATTTAAAAATTATACATGAAAGTAGTTGATTTTTTTATTTGAAAAATGACATGACTTTTCGTAGTTAACTCTCAATATGGAATGGAGGGAATATTATTTGAAGTTATCTATTTCTGCAGAAAAAAAGAGAGATTAATTAAATCAGTCTCATGATTAAAAAGGAAAATTGATTTTGGCAATCCACCTTTTTTTTTTTTGCTCGGCAAACGAAACTTTTATATAAGCTCAAAAGGGTACATCGAGGGGATTACAAAAAGAAAGAGAACATAACTAGCCCATCCACTTTTAGTCATTAGCACTTTCCTTTTTTTGTCTTTTTCTTATTTGAAATACAACAATATCCTATGAAGTGGATGAGCACTAACAAAATAAAAAATAGAAGTGACAATGACTAAGTATGGAGCGAGCATTGAGGCTTTCATTAAAACAAAGAGAGAGGCCAGACGGGTGCTTTTTTGTGTGTGTTAGCTAGGTGAAAGGCTTGCTTGACTATAATAGATTAGTAATAAAGTACTAAGGAACTAGTAAAACTGCTATTTTGTCAAAATCACTTTTCTTTGTCAAACTAATAAATCTTTCTACTAAGATAACATCATCAACTTCCGAGAGATTTACAAAGGAGGGTGAAGAAGACGCGGAAACTAAAAGTAAACTTAACAAGAAAATGGACCAACTAAGAAACCAGAAGAATAAAATTTGCTTCTTTTCCAGGATCCATAAATTTCTGCATGCAAATTCACGAACCAAACAAGACCTAAGAAGAGAAACCGAGTCGAAGTTCCAAATCCAAATCCTCCTTTCCCTCTCTAACCAAACCCCTCCCCAACTCCAACCTCCCAATTTTTTCCTTTTTCTTCAAAACTCTACATTCATCATCATCATCATCATCATCTTCTTCTTCTTCTTTTTCTCGTGCCATAAAGTTCTTCAACTTCCCAAACCCAAGAAACTCTCCATGCCTCATGATCTTCGACTTCCTTTGATCAACCTGAGTCGACTGCGGTACTGCCTTGAGCAGCATCTTCTCTTGATCATCAATGCAAGTTGATGATGATTTTGAAGAAGAGAGAGAACCAAGAGATGGAGTAGTGAGATCAGAGGAATGGTAAGAAGCATGTGGTACTAAGAAACTAGGTTTAGAATTAGGGTCAGGGTCAGGGTTAGGGTTAGGGTTAGGATAATCCAATGTTGGGTTAGGAGAGAGTACTAGTGATGATCTCAACTGGGCTCTCTCTCTCCTGTGGATGTTCATATGACCCCCAAGTGCTTGTGCTGATTTGAACTGCTTCTTGCAAAAGGCACATGGGTAGTTCCTCTGTGGCCATGTATACCCACTTGTCTTATCCCTTTCAAAGCTCATGTTTGTACCAGTACTACTGCTGTACCATTTCACCTTGTCGCTTCTCATCCAATTTGCTTTCTCCATGAGAGAGAGAGAGAGAGAGAGAGAGAGAGGAGTACTAGTCCTTTAGGGGGATGAAGCGGGTTGCTTTATACTGTAGTGAAGAATCATGAACTGGGGGTGTAGAGAGAGAGAGAGAGAAGTACTAGTCCTATGAAGGGGGTTGCTTTAATTTATAGTGAAGAATCATGAACTGGGGGGTGTAGGAATTGGTTCAACAGCTGAAACTGCCTGCTACTATATATGGAGATTACTTGGGAGTAGGGTCAATTAATGGTGAAGCTTTGGGTTAAAGTACTTTGCTTTTTACCAAATCCAGGGGGGAGTTCTGGCAAGCTATCTAGCAGAATAATGATGAATGATGATGTTCAAGTTTCAACACCCCGGCTCATAAGTTTGCGCGTTTAAGACGTTGCTTTTGGAGAGCAGATATACAAATGAACTAGCTAGACGTGTATTTTTAGGGAACGGAGCTGTTTGCGAGCAGGTAGCAGTTAATTTGTTCGAGCTCGACTGATTAAGTTCATGAACGAGTTTGGGCCCAGATCTGTTTTGTAAATGAGTCAAGCTTGACTTCGTGAAAGCTCAGCTCGATAAGGGTTAATTTGTTGAAGCTCAACTCATTCAGTTCATTAACAAGCCCGGGCCAGAAAACTTTATGTTTGTTTCATAAATGAGTCAAACTTGATTTTTGTCAAAGCTCGACTCGAAAAGGATCGCAAACATACAAACGTATTTGTATACATATAGAAAATGCAGTTAGCAGTAGACCATTGGTCAAATCAATAGTTGGCTATCCATGGGATCTTTCTTCCCCTTCTTCGTTCTACATGAGAACGTTTGATCCCTCCCAATCTACATCTACATTACTTTCTGTTGAAGCAAAAGTACAAACAGATCAGCCTCTAATTTTGCAATTGAAGCTTTTAACTTGCGATCAGCCAATTTACCTGGGTTCAAGTTTTAGACAAATATATGCGTAATACGTACCACTCGCGTACTGATAATGTTCATTTGTTGCGCCAGTTCATACATACAGACTTCCGACTGTGATTGAATTAAAACACTTTAAAAGACATAAATCAAAATCCAATAGATTCTAAGGTTTTGACCTAAAGAACAAGGAAATGGATCCTCTCTGGTAATTATCTGGAACAGTTGCTGGAGGTACTTCACAAGTGTGGATCTCACAAGAATACTCTTACCGATAAAAATATGTTATATAGTGAGAAAAATGTGGACCCGAAGTGGATACCATCCCAAAGAACAAGTAATCACCCATCCATCTTAATTAAAGGTTTTGTCCTCAACGTTGCCATGTTTCTAGTCCTTTTTCTTTGATGAAGAATAAGCTGTGGTGCCATCACTCCTCACAGGAATTGAGGCCGGTTCTAACTTTTAGGGTGTCTAAAGTCAAAATTAAAGATGGGGCTATCTCTTGTTGCCAGACTATTATAAAGGGTACTGAAATAAGATAAAGGGTACTAAAATAAGAGGGGCAGTTAAAATTCGAAAATTTTTAAGAGCTTAAAGCGACCGCACCTTAAACTTTAGCTCATGATCAAAGGTGGCTCTGAATTTAAAGGTGCAAGAAAATAGAAGCCGTCAACCAGATATCAAGTTCAATGGACAAGATATAAAGTTCAAAGAAAGAACACACACATACACACACGCATATACATAAATTCGAGTCACGCCAAAATTAAGTTTCTAAATTATTAACATATTTAACCAGAATCCATCTTAGACGTCCTATATGCTGCCCTGCTTGTGGTCCTTTTTCTTTGATGAAAGAAGTAGCTAGCTAGCTGTGGTGCCATCACTCGGATCAATTGAAGGTGCAAGAATTTAAAATAGAACCCATCAACCAGGCGCAGAAACATACTAAATAGTACATCGATCATACGTACAATCTCCAATGCCCTGCTTCTACTAGTATGACTTAGCATTATTAATTCACATCCTTACCATTATATAACTTTTCGATTTTTTTCGTGAGGCATTTGATCGAGGGAGAATGCATGTATCGATCAAAAATCTGGTTTAATTTTCCATCATGATCAAGTCATTTCGAAGGTCCGATTCATCGATCAATAGCAGGCCGGCCAAGGATCAGAATCAGAGGGAAAGTTTTTTGCTCCGATCCTTTGGTGTTGGTCATCTTGTTTAATGTTGGGCATGAAAATTTTGACAATTAATCGATGGTGGAAACATGTTCGACCTTCGGTAGCTGATTTTTGGAGTTTGTCTCAAAGAAGCGCTGATGAAGTTGATCTCAAATGGAGTAATAGTAAATTTTAACAGAGTATATCTAAAACATGTTTGTTCTTATAATCAGGCGAACTTCAAACAAGTTCGATTAAGTCGATATTTCGTTTTTTTGGGTATATTGATGGGATTCAAAAGGTATTTTAAATTGAGTGGTGGATGGAGGAAACAATTGAGCTCAAAAAGTTTGATTTGCTTAAAGTGACAAAGCAATTTGAGACCATAATGGGAAAAAGGAATGCAGTAATTCCCATATATATATTCGGCGTAAGGCAATTTTATGGATAGCGTTAGGGGTGAGCTAAAAATCTCTCAAACCGCGAATCCAATTCAAATCGAAAGATTTGGCTAGTTTTTTTAGTAATATGATTTGGTCATAGTTTAAAAAAATTAGAAACTACGTTATATGGTTTGGTTTGTGAATTTATGTTTACGGTTATGGTTCCAAACCAATCCAAACCGTATAATAAAGAACATAATACATATATATATATATATATATATATATAAAATATTATGGTTCATCAAAAAAATAAGGGAGTCTTAGTCAACTACTTTCCTAATTTATTGACCATATTAAATCCACCGCAATATTTAGTACGTTTTGCTTTTCAGCCAAGATAATTTAGACTAAACTTTAATATATTTTAATCCATTCCTAATTTTCTATGATTATTAATCTTGTTATGGAGTAATCATCATAAGTTGGTTGCTACTATGTTGCTGCTACTGTCCTTTTGCTGCCTCATTTCAATTCAATAGTTTTAGGACTTGAGGCCATTGTTGGTATTATTTGGTTCATTGTAATGGCTTATCAGTATTTTATTTTCTTAGTTTAAGACTTGAGGTCATTGTTGGTATTCTACTCCTAATTAGTTGGTTGATGTTAGTATATTTTGATAATTTGAATAGAATTAGTTTTAATATAAGCTTTCTTTTAATTTATCTTCATAATTTTAAGTACTTTAATTTAAAATTTTCTTGAAGATGATAGTTTAGTTCAAAGCAAACCATGGTTTAAAATCAAAATCGAACCATATTTTAATGTTTTGGATTGGTTTGATTCCGTGCCTTTTGTGGGTTGGTTTGATTTTTTTAAATTCATAATCCGTAGATATTGATTTGGTTCTTGGTTTGCTATAAAATTGAACTAATTCGGACCATGCTCACCCTTAAATGGCGAGCTACTTTATTTAATGGGCAAAGTTTACTTTCACCCTTGTGATTATCGCCATGTGCAAATACCCCCTCATGGTTCAAAATGACCACATAATCTACCTATGGTTTTAAAAATGTGCGGATAAACCCCATGTCATTATGTTTTCCATCCATATTAACGGAGATATGTTTCACACGCCTCTAGAATATAATCTGAGTCGTTCATAATGTGTTAACTAAAGAATAGAGTATCTCCGTAAAAATCATCTCGATCAGGAATCAATGACCCAGTGATCTAATTTTTAGTAAATTCAAATTTAAAATTTTAATTTCATAACAAAATCGATTCGACCATGAGCTTTTCATTTTTTTGATTGATTTGAATTTTGTGATTGATTTGAATTTTGGCATTGATATAGTATTCATTAAAATTTATAATATCAACGGTTTGAATTCAATTTTTGGTATAAGGGATAGTGTGATTAGATTTAAAAAAGAAGAAGAATCAAGATATATGATGAGGGTATATCGGTCTTTTAATGTTGTGCCGGTTAAAATAGATGGAAAACATGATAACAGGGATTTATCCACACATTTTCAAAACCACGGGTAGGTTATGTGGTCAGTTTTGAACTATAAGGAAGATATCCGCACATAATGATTATTACAGAGGATAAAAGTGAACTTTGCCCTTATTTAATTGCAATTATGTAATTTAAATATCAAACCACGCTTTCTTTTTAAAATTAATTAGAGAGAGAGAGAGAGAGAGAGAAAGAGAGAGAGAGAACATAAATGGGCTTTATTTTCGTTCAATTGTACATTTACTTTTCCATTTTTCCTATTTTGCAAATCACAAATTGATTGGATTCCCTATTACTCCCGTTTTAATGCATTTCTAAAGTTATGGATAGAGAGAACATAGATATTCAATTACTGTTTGTAAATGCATTTCTATATTATGGTAAAGAACATAGATATTCTCTTCAATGCATCAGCTGTGAATATAGTAGTAGTGTGCACTCCGGACTTCCGACGAATAATAGGTACTCCCCTCAAAGTTAGTGAGCGGTGTAATAAGCGACATTTTCGCACAATTCAGGAGCACTTCAGTTTGTCGGCAACGTCTGATGTCGTCTTGGTCACCGTTCAATTTAAAATCCCACCTAACACAAAATCTTTAAATTGGTCCAAAAGAACTGAACAAAAAACAAATTTAAAAATAACATAATTAGAGCATGAGGTTAAATCAATACTTAAACGTAACGACCCGTCATGGATTCGATGAGAACATAAAATCTACTGTACTACTTTTAAATACGAGATTACCGGGGTAATCCACCTGTCTACTCTCGACAGCAAAAAGGAGCGTTAACTTTTCTTTCCTTTCTTTTCTATCCTCTCTCAAACTTTCCTGGAAAAGTCGTATAAAATCTTGCCAAGGAAGAAACCGCCACAACAGACAGCAATCTGTAAAGCACTTCTACTGAATCGAATCGGAATCACATACATATATAGAGAGAGAGAGAGAGAGAGAGAGAGAAAGTGGATTAGGAATTTATGCTTCATGGTAGCGCGGAGAGACAGAAGGTGTCGCAAATTCAATCGGGAATCAGTGGAGAAATTCTATCGCAGCACTGTACAGTAAGATTTCTTGATCATCAATGGTGATTTTTTGATAGGATGCATATGGATAGAGGAATTCGATTCATTTATTATTAGAAGATGCAAAGCACAGAGGGAATTGTGTGTGTGTACAGTTGATTTTGATTCAGATGTCTCCGCCTTCGAGCGAGGAACAACCACAACAAAGAACCCAACCAGCCCAAACCCTAACCCTGATCCCAGGCCTCCCGAACGACCTCTCCGCTCTAATCCTCGCCTTCGTCCCTTACCCCCACCACTCCCGCCTCAAACCGACTTGCAAATCATGGCGCATCTTCTTCTCCGCGAAGAAAACCCTACTCTCTCTCCGCCAGAAACACCTCCCTCTCTCTCTCCTCTCCCACCTCCTCTGCATCTTCCCTCAAGACCCTACAATCACCCCCCCTTACCTCTTCGACCCGAAAACTCTATCCTGGTGCCCGATCCCCCCCATGCCCTGTAACCCCCACGTGTACGGCCTCTGCAATTTCACCTCCCTTTCGATTCCCCCTGACCTCTTTGTTCTGGGTGGGTCCCTCTTCGACACCCGCTCGTTCCCCATCGACCGCCCTTCCCCCTCGTCCTCTGCGTTTCGATTCAGCTTTGTTACGTCCTCGTGGGATCGGTTGTCGCCCATGCTTTCTCCCCGCGGGAGCTTTGCGAGCGCGGCTATGACAGATTTGAATAGGATTGTTGTGGCCGGGGGTGGGTCGCGGCACACTATGTTCGGGGCGGCGGGGAGTAGGATGAGTTCGGTGGAGATGTATGATGTGGGAAAAGATGAGTGGGTGGCGTTGGACGGGTTACCGAGGTTTCGCGCAGGGTGTGTGGGATTTTTGGTGGGGAGTGAGGAGGAGAGGGAGTTTTGGGTGATGGGAGGGTATGGGGAGTCGAGAACGGTTTCGGGGGTGTTTCCAGTGGATGAGTATTATAGGGATGGTGTGGTGATGGAGTTGAGTAATGGTGGGAAGTGGAGGGAGATTGGGGATATGTGGGGGGAAGGAGAGAGGAGACGGCTTGGGAAAATTGTTGTGGTTGAGGATGAGGATTGGGATGTTCCTGGCATTTTCATGCTTGATGGGGGCGATATCTTCAGGTAATTCCTAAAGTTCATCTGGGCTATTCATGCTTTGTTGTATTGTTGTCCTATTCAAAAAATAATTGAAATTGGTATATTTGGGTAAACTTTTGATTAAGTGATTCTCTAGCTTAGTTAGCATCTTGTTTGCCTTTGTGAGTAGTTCTTCATTGTAAAGATACCCTCTTGGGCTATTTAAGTCTTCAACTTCCATTGATCTGAAATGAGGATCAGAGTTGTGCATACATATCGGATATCGTGGAATGAATTTTTGTGCATGTATGTTGTAGATGTGGTTAGATTCAGATTACTCCCACTGCTTTGTAGAAATTTTGATGTATGTTTGACTTAGAAAACAAATGCCATCGCTTTTGTCTGAGTCATTAAAGGAAATATAGAGTTATGGATATGGTATAAAATTTCATTATTCTAGGTATCTAATTACTCAAGAGAAAACTGACATGAGACTTGAGAGACTGTACCTTGATTATTCTATGGTTCACAAAAGAGATCAATGGCCTTTATTTGGGTAACCAATGAACTATAGAATCAGGACACACAACTACAGAAGAGATACAAAATTGAGCGCGCCAATGAGACTATGACTTGATCGTTGCAAATCCACTTTCAGTGGTGCTACTCCACTTTCTGTTGTGCTACTCCACTTATGCCTTGTTTGGATTGCAATTTGAAATTTTTTTTGAAAAATAGTAGGGGTAATAAGTGGAGAGAGATAGATAGAGAAATGTTGAAAGTATGAGGAATCTAGGAGGAATCTAGGGGGAATTTTTTGAAAAATTCTTTTTGAATTGGGAAGAGAACAAGGCATTAATGACTGCAACTCTGCAACCATTAACTGATTGCGTTATGGTTGATATCCTCTCGACCAATTAAACGAATCCCAGCTGGAGCTGAGATATCATCATTCTGAACTTCCTCACTTACATATGGCATTTGGAAAACCTCGACAACATTGAAGGGTGTGAAATAGGTAGTTGCTCATTCGAGTTATGTGACTTATGTCACTTTGGATCAATTTTGTGTCAGAAAGTGGAGTTATATGGACATCTGGGATCTTTTCTTCCTATGCATACCGATACACCTTTTCGGTTTGAACTTGAAGTAGTTCAACATGTCA
Organism: Rhododendron kiyosumense; assembly: GCA_019656275.1. NCBI lineage: Eukaryota > Viridiplantae > Streptophyta > Magnoliopsida > Ericales > Ericaceae > Rhododendron > Rhododendron kiyosumense. Next base: position 31,525 of record BPLS01000561.1, read on the forward strand.
ACCACCCTAGTGTGGATATTTCCACCATCTAGTGCATCTGATATTATTCTTGCACAGTTACTTGATGCTTTGGGAAAGTTGTACATTTTTCAAACGTATTTTGAGCTCTGTGTTACTTTTGAAGTACTTCATAACTTACTGTTGTGTAAACCATTTCTTAGAATTTTGGATATATGTTTATACGCATGAATTTTAAAACACAAAGATTTCACATACAACACCAAGGATTATCATAGTTCATTAGTCATCTACCTTCTGCTACGTGTATTTTTATTTTTTTTGATCCGCTTCTGCTACGTGTATTTGGATTAGTGTGCTGATGTTCGTAACTTGTTCTGTTGTTTTGGAAATGAGCCTGTGAAACCAGAGTTGTAATGGAAATTCAGTGTTCCTAAAGCGTTTCATCTTCTTCCATGCAAGTGTAACACGTGCCAAGTTATAGTTTCTATTTCCCTCTCTATCGCTATCGCACCTTCAAGTCTTGTATGCATGAGCTCATTTTGTACAGCAAATTTCTTGGCTGTTTAGAGATCCTATTTCCATGATCTTTGTACTATATCACAGGTACCACATGGATTCAAACCGTTGGTGGAAGGAGACAAGTGTGCCGAGAAAAGCCCTTGATGATTCATCAGTCGGTTTCGTCTCATTGGATGGGGAGTTGTATTTGATGAACCTTGTACATGCAGTGTATTTAACAGAGGCCAGAAGACCACGGCAGAACAAGAAGGCAGCATCGCTGTTCATACAGATATATAATCCCAGGAACAGGACATGGAGATCCTTGATCACAAAGCCGCCTCTCAATCACCATTTGGATTTCAAAACTGCAGTTATGTGCACCATCCGACTGTAGACTCCATATGATTTCACTGGTGCGTGTATTGCTGTCATTTTTACCTGAATATTTCTTTGTTCATCTGTAACTTTGGTCCTTCTATTACCCTGTTTGTATATGTCCGTGTATAGCTTGATGCAGACGATTGTTTTCAAGTCGTGTATTGGTTTTTACTTCTATACATGTGTTGTAAACAACTGGAAATAAGTAGAAATTGTAAGTTCAAACTTTTATGGGTTGATTTCTGTTGGTCCTTGTAATTTTGGCATGAGAAAAGATCAGACCGGCAGACCTGTAAAATTTCAAAGAACATTGATAATTATGAAATGTTGCTGGGTTGATTGTTTAGGAGGAAGACTGCAAAAATTTTCGTAGAGCTGGTCAAGAACTTCCATACATCAAATATATGAAGTCCGAAAACATCTTTAAAGCTCAAAGGAGTATCAATCAAAGCTCGTTTGAGAAACTCGAATCATAGCCAAAGCTTGTTTATGCAGAAAGTACGGGCTGAAATGTACTGTATCAATCACCAGAGTAATTCCGTACATGAAATGTATCAAACGCGATGGTTCTAGTATTTATGTGTGTGGTATAAAGAACCAAGCTTATTTGAGATTGACACAAATGGTACCAAAATCAAATCTGGATACATTTTTTGAGCTCATTTGTTTTTAAGTCAAGCTTGAGCGGCCGAGCCTCATATAAAGTCATATAGTAAAATTTAACTACTCGAGTTTGCCTCAATTGAAGCTCGTTTGAAATTGAGATTTTATCAAATGATAAGGAAAGTCAAGTTTGAACATACTTTTGAAATTTATTAGGATTGAAATCGAATTTGCAATCTTATATTCATATATAATTAGTTATTTTCAAATAAAGAGGTCATTATTTTAGTTAAAATAAGAACCTTCCAATTTCTCCCATTTTTTGTTCGAATTTTGATGATCCGAGCCGCTCAATGTGTTCAGAACGTGATTTTAAGGGTACCCACTCGAAATCGGCAAAAAAAATGACCACGAAGGACTTCATCTAAGCAGTTTTTTTGAACCATTTGATAAAAAACAAACAAAAAACTGCTCGGATGAACACATTGAGCGACTCGGATCATCGAAATTCTATCGAAAAATAGAGGACCTTATTTTATTAAGTTAAAATGGTTTTACGAGAAGTGAACTGCATATATAATTATGTCATGTCATATTTGTGTTTATGCATTCAGGTTTCATTGCAGATTTGTAGTGGTTGCCCGCACTACAGAATCCCCAAATCCGAAGTTTAGCTAAAATGATATATCTATGTCACCTTTTCATATGTGCCTTCTTATATTAATTGCATTGCCTGGCCTACCGGAGACTGGGAGTCATATCCGAGGAATTGAATTCCTTTCATTCGTTTGGACTGTCGCGTAAAACCTTAGCGGGCACGAACCCACCAACCACCTAGGCGTGCTTGAATTATTCAAAGGCCCAAAAGATGAGGCAGACAGATAGACACTGAGCAAGAATTCAACTTTGTAAAACAAGACGCAAACTCTTAGTTATAGAGCTCATTTTGAACCCGTGAAACCTTGGTAAAAGTCTCTTTTTTTTGGCCTGATCAACAGACGTGTTTAACATTTGGGAGAAGAATTTCAAGTCATTGGAATATATGGGATGACTTTGAGAATCCAATCAAATTAAGGACTGTGGATCAAGATTACAAATGGTAGGAAACGAAAAGTTAAAAAAAAAAAAAGTAGAAGAAGAAGAAGAAGAGAGATTTCGTTGAGAAAACGACCAAATCAATAAACACACAACGCAAAAAAGAATCAAGAACAGAAAACAAGAAAGTAGACGAGAGATATTTACGTGGTTTCCAACTGTGTAGTTGAGTACATTCACAGCTCACAACAGCTCCACTATGTAATTAGAACGAAGAGGGTAAAAGTCACATTAGCTATTGCATTTAGCAGGTACTAATTAAACGATGATTTACATCACAAATTACCGTAACACCCCTATCAAGGTTTTGGGCCGCTACCCTTGGGCCCTCGCAACCTATCTAGGCAGAGCGAACCCTAAGCCATTAGCGAAGCGCAACCCAAATCAAATCAAATCAGGCTTTACGAAGCTCTACGAAATTCTCATGCTCGTCGTCCAAATGAAGAATCAGTGCTAATTTTCATCCATAGTATTTAAGAATCAGTGATTCGAAATTGAAACCGAAAGTTAAACCTGCCAAAGCATTTAACCTACTCCACTTTTCATTGTGAAAATGGTAGCTGTTCGTCCACGCACACCCACAAGGAAGGGGAGAGAGAGAGAGAGAGAGAGAGGGGTTGAAAATTGAATGTTTCAAAACTAAATTAAAAATTCGGACTTGTTTAACGACCCATTGAATTTTCTAAAAACCTCTATTAACCCCCGGATTAGCACGTCACCGGTTCCTTCTAAACAGAGAATTTTCAATTAGTTGCATATAAATAACCCTTAGCTCTTTCAAACTGTAATCCTTCACAATTCTACCACCCCTTAATTTGCTCTTTCAAATTAGTACTCCTCCGTATAACAAAGATGAGAACCAGAAACGTTGCCTTAGCCATTTTAGCCCTTCTTTTCCTTCTAACCATATTCAAACCACATGAAGCAGCAAGAATCTTGGATGAAGAAGAAGTGGAGTTGATGAAGAGAGAGAGTTTGCTTTTACAGTCTCTGGATCATACCCCTGTGGACCCCTCGCATGAAGATCCCGGGACCTTCATCCCTGCCAGCAGCACCCTCGGACAGAAAGGCTTCGCCGGTCGGGCGATGCCGTTGCCGCCGCCCCCTCCAGCGTACCCGCAGCACACGGTTCAATTTGGCGTGGCCACCAATTAATTGTATTCACAAAACCCATCCAAAACCAATGTTGCAAACAGATGCATTTTACCTTAATTAGAAAAGTCAGAAAATTCAACTGTGATTATGGACTAGAATAAGACTGGTGCAAGTCAAAATTGTAGGCTTTAGTATTTCACCCCATTCATTATTGATTATACTTCTATTTGTTGTGTGTATCATGGACAGGGCATGAAGATATGCTTCTGGTTTGTGTTTTGGATTGGTTATGTTGATAAGGGAAAGACAAAAAAAGAGCAAATTGATTTCCCAAGTCTTTGTTTCTTGCTGTATTGTAGTTGCATGTCACTTTTCTTTTGTATTGAATGAATCAAGATTCGAGAGCAAATTACATTGTGTTCTTTTGAAATACCTGTGGTGTTTATTGTATCGATAATTGTATACTTCAAATGTTATCTACGAGGCCTATGAAATGAACGGGAAGAATGATTGCCGGGCAAAAATTAAGAGTTAGGAGTGGTATGGAAGACGAGAGTATGGAGAGGAGCTTATCCCCTATGTTGTGGGAGACTATGTATCCTTGTAAATTTTTGTTATCTCAGAAATTTGAAGTAATTCTTCTAGTCATTGTTATCGCCGCTTTCAGCCCGTAGATCATTACCTGATGTTTTTTTCTATTACAAGCGGTACAAGAATACAAGTATTTGACTGACATCAAGCGGGACATAAGCCCCCAATCATATTAAGCCCCCACTAATGGCCCATTAAGGAAACAAATAAACCGGCCACATTCAAGGAACAAATAATCAATCTCTACTTTTGGCAAATTTGTCCCCTTGACCTCCCCAATAAAAGTATACAAGAGTGACCAACTAAGTTTGGTTAGAACATGACTAATTAGATGCCTTGTCGTGTTGGGAAAGAAAAGACTAGGAAAGTAAAACTATGGAGATCGAACTAACAAAGACAGTGGAACTACCCATGTAATTTTTGACTAGAGGCAAAATAGCACAAATCCTTGACACGACGGATCGACGTGAGTTCCACACGATCGAGTAGTGAGGTCCGCACACCCGTATATTATTGGTTTTTTGACTTTTTGGTCCCCAAAATATTTCCGCCATGCCACTTTGGTCCCCAATATTTCAATTGCTAACATTGTATCCCCAAAATATCAATTTTGTGTTTAAATGGTCCCTACGGCTCATGCCGTTGCTTCCCTCCGTCAAAACCAAGGGCAAAGTTGGTATTTCATCTCAAAACGGTGTTGTTTGGTTGGAAGAAACGGCTTTTTGAGTTTTTTGGTCTCCAAAGTATTTCCGTCATGCCAATTTGGTCCCCAAAGTATTTCCGTCATGCCAACTTGGTCCCCAATATTTCAATTGCCAACATTGCATCCCCAAAATATCAATTTTGTGTTTCAATGGTCGCTGCGGCTCACACCGTTCTTTCCCTCCGTCAAAACCAAGGGCAAGGTTGGTATTTCACCTCAAAACAGTGTCGTTTGCTTGGAAACATAGATTTTTCTTTTCCATGGTTCTTTTAGGGTTCTCATTGAAAGCTTTAAAGTCAAAAAAACAATTATGACTCTTTAGGATAAAATGATCAAAAAATTAAGATCTTCGCACAGGTTCAAATAGATTGAAAATTTGAACACTTAATTTTTTCACCATATTTTTTAATATATAAAAAGCCTCAAAAAATCAATTGTTTCAATTTTCAACCCGTTTGAACCGGTGCAAAGATCTTAATTTCTGATCATTTTATCCTAAAGGATCATAATTAATGTTTTGACTTTAAGGGTTATCTTTGTCAATTAGTTGTCTACCTTCTGCTCAATGTATGTGGATTAGTAATTGCACACGGCGCAATACTTTCTAATTAAACATAGTCTAAATGAAGTATCAAACTCCACTTTTTCGAAGGTTTTTTTGTGGATACAACGGTTCTTTTTAACATCATCTCACATGAGGTGAGTCCCGGATATGCGTATGACTCATACCTCATGCGAGAGGAGCATTACAAATAACCGTGAATTAGAAAAAAATTCCCTTCTCCCAACAAAATCTACTTCTCGAAAATTTTCTTTATAAGAATAAACTTCAAACATGATCCATCTAACCAAGTTCATAAAATAGTTTTGTAATTTTACATTCAATATTGATCTCATTTGATAGATATGTGCGAATAGATTTTGAATATATAAATTTTATAAAAACATATTAAGATTTATCAAAATAAAAGGAGAGAGAGGGAGAGGAAGGAGGGGAGAGCTAAGGCACCCACGAAAGAGAGCACATTAAATGCGCTCGAAGATTATTTTTGGAAAGAATTGATGGACAAGACTTAATGGACTATAGATTTCTTCTAAAATTCGTGGACAAGACCTATTGAGGCATTGTCCATCCACATAAGACCAGTCCGAATGAAGCCCTATAAATATCCCAATTCTCTCAATGAAATTCTTCACAATTCTACCAACTCTTTGCTCTTTCAAATTACAACAAAGATGAGAACTAGAAACGTTGCCTTAGCCATTTTAGCCGTACTTTTTCTTTTAACCATATTCAAACCACATGAAGCAGCAATGGATGAAGAAGAGAGTTTGCTTTTGCAGTCTCTGCAAAGGGGTCCAGTGACCCCCTCGGCTTCAGCTCCTGGGACCTACATCCCTGCCAGCATCAGGGCTCCTGTGACCCCCTCGGCTCCAGCTCCTGGGACCTACATCCCTGCCAGCAACAGGGCTCCTGTTACTCCCTCTGGTCCAGCTCCTGGGACCTACATCCCTGCCAGCAGCACCCCACCCGGCCAGAAAGGCTTTATCAGTCAAGCAACGCCGTTGCCACCCCCTCTGGCGTACCCTCAACACACAGTTCAATTTGGTGTGGCCAACGATTAATTGTACACAAACCCCATCCAAACCAATGTTCCAAGAGATGCATTTACCTTAGAAGTCAGAAAATTCAACTGTGATCGTGACTAGAATAAGACTGGTGCAAGTCGAAATTGAAGGCTTTAGTATTTACTCCATTCATTATACTTCTGTTTGTTGTGTGTATATATGTAGAACATGGACAGGGCAAGAAGATATGCTTCTCGTTTGTGTTTTGGTTATGTTGACAAGGAAAGAGCAAATTGATTTCCCAAGTCTTTGTTTCTTGCTGTATTGTAGTTGCATGTCACTTTTCTTTTGTATTGATCAATCAAGATTCAATAGCAGATTACATTGTTTTCTTTTGAAATACCTGGGGTGTTTTTTTTTTCCAATAATTGTATACTTCGAACTTTATCTACGATCGAGACCTATGAAATGAACGAGAAGAATCGTTGCCGGGATGAGGGCAACAATTAAAAGTTTGGAGTGGTGTGGAGGATAAGAGTACAAGAGTGAAAAGCTTGCCCCTATGTTGTGAGAGACTGTGAATCCTTGTAAATTTTTGTTTTTCCTGAAATTTCTAGTAATCCTTGTAGTCATTAATTCTTATCGCCGCTCTCAGCCTATAGATCATTACTTAGTTTTCTTTTTATTACAAGAAGTAGAAGAATACAAGTATCTGAACGAAACACAAGCCTACAATCATATTAATTCCAACTGATAGTGCATTAAGGAAACGAATAACTGAACAAATGAATTACATCCGTGGAGTTTTGATTCTGTTCTTGTGTTTTTGCTGCGGTTTGGTTTTCGTTTACTTCTTCGCCTGGTTTTGCCTTGCTGGGTTTTTGGTTGGTGTTTTTGTTGGTCAAAGGTAGTTTGTTGTTGCATGCTGTGATTGTTTTGTTGCTATTTCCTGGTGTTTCACTCCCTTTTTTGTTGTAGGGGTTGGGTGGCTGGTTTCAGTTTGTAGTTTTTTTTATGTCTCATTTGTGTAATGGCTATTGTTTTCCATTGGTGTGGCCGCCGTGTCTGAGGAGTTTCTTATTCTTAATTTGTTGGTTTCTTGCCAACGTTTTTCTTTGGGTCTCGGGTAACTTTTGCTTGCCCTTGCTCCCTTTAATCTTTGTTTCCTTTTCAAAGATTAATAAAATTTCTTTTGCCGAAAAAAAAAAAATGAACCACATCTAGGGGAGCAAATAATCAATCTCTACTTGGCAAAATTTGACCCCCGGACCTCCCCAATGAAAATTTACAAGAATGACCAACAGCTAGAACTCCAGTTGGTTAGACCATTACTAATTACATGCCTTCTCGTGTTAGGAAACAAAAGATTAGAAAAGTAGAACTATGGAGAACTAACAAAGGCAGTGGAAGCATAATTTTGCTATAACTAGGCACACTAGCACAAACCCTTGACACGATGTAATTAAGTTCCACATGAGGAGTGAGGTCCGCACATTTTTTCAGCATTTAATAAGTTATTGTCGTGCGAACCATTTCCTAAAATATTGAATATGCGTTCATGCACATGAATCTATACTATATAGTATTGCAGGACGTGTTTTTGTGAGAAGTTTTCTAAGTGCGACAGGTGGCGTAATATAAAAAGTCTAATTAGATTTATATATTCATAGTTTAAAATCTAATTAGTTTAAACAAGAGAAGATAACACGTATTCGGAAAAAAAAAACTATTAACTAGCTAGGGACTAATAAAATCTCTCTATTAACCTACTCCTATATTACAGTAAAAAATGT
>BPLS01000561.1:59813-136554 GCA_019656275.1 Rhododendron kiyosumense
GAGTCAATTTACCTCTGCACCCAAAACAAAATATTCTCCATTCTAAAAGTATTTGCAAAGACTGTGAACAAAACACAGGTCATCAAAAGGACCTCGGGTAGCACAGAGAGAGAGAGAGAGAGAGAGAGAGAGAGAGAGAGAGTACTTTTTCATTTTCTATTTTGACGTTCCCACCTTGCATGCTGCAGTCATGTTCAAGGAAATAGAGGAATACGTGTTTACAAAAAGGTTGAAGAAATGGAAGTCTCAGATTAAAAAATTAGAAAGACCTTGCGATCCATTCAATAACTGAGCCCCTTGTTTAACCCAATTAACGAGTCAACACTTAAAATCCCCTTCCAACAAATTTTTAAAAAAACAAACACGTAAAAACTCCAAGTCCTACCCCTTGATATCTTGCACCCTTATAAATGCCCCCGGCTTCCCTGCATCAATTCCTCAACTCTTTATTTGCTTTCCTATTACAAAAACAAGATGAAACCCATGAACAAATCTTTGGCAATTCTAGCCCTTCTGTTTCTTTTTCTAAGCATATTCAAACCACATGAAGCTGCTAGAGTCTTAAGTGAAGAAAACCTGAGGTTACAGTCTCTGAGGGCTGATGTCCCCCCGTCGGCAGCAAATGGGGGGACGTACACACCACGTACTAGTACCCTCGGCCAGAAAGGCTTTGCCGGTCATGCTATGCCGCCGCCGCTGCCGCAACTCATGGTTCCAGTTGGTGTCGCCACAAGTTGATTCTAAACAAAACCCGCCCAAAAGCCCTTCTTATTACTAATTTACCTTAGTAAGTCAGAGAAATCAACTATAACTAGGGGCTAGAATAAGACTGGTGCAGACCCAGGCAAATAGCATTTTTGGTCTTCATTCTTTTTTATCTTTTGTGTGATGTAAGTATGCTTGTTCTATAGAATATGGAAAGAGCAAGAGTTTTCTCTTGGTTTATGTTTGGATGCTGATCATAATAGAAGGAAAAAGAAAAGAAAAAAAGGAAAGTGATTCAGGTCACTTTTTGGATCAATTATTTAACACTTTCCTCCCCAGTTCTGCTACTTAATCTACAGACTTCTCATCGAATTTAGATACACAGGTGAGCAAAAAAAAATGAAAAACAAGAATTAGAATGCCACAGAAAGGAGATAATGCTACATTGGTAATTCTATTAATTAAGGTCTAATTTTACTGACAAGACTAGGATAATTTAGGTCTTTGTTATCTTAGATTTGAGTTTACCTAAATACTACTTCTGCACACTAATATTTAGAAACAATACGTGGCTTAAGTTAACCACGAAGTTGGAAGCCAAAAGCGAGTTCCTTATTCATGTTTGATTTGCAGAATTCAAATTGGCGAATAAAGAAGGGATAAGATACTTTGGGATATCTAATCTGTAACCAAACAAAGAGAAACGAAATCCCACATAAATTAATTCCCTTTACTCTCAATTCCCAAGTTCCAAGCAATTCTGAATGATCTTACATGGAAGATGGAGAGAGGCACTTTTATCATGTGTACTTAACCATGGTTGATATAACTAATACCAACATGGGCTTCCAGGAACTTATAGGGCTTTATGTGTTTTGTGACTAGGGTCCTTGCTCTACTGTTGAATAAGTTTAGGTTGATTCAACTCAGGTTCTGCTTGAAAATCTGCATCAGAGTACTAGTTCTCATTCTCAGGAACTTCAAATGAAACACCAAACCTACCACGCCCTTCTAAGTTCTAACTGTCTTCAACAGGAATGTGAAGTCAGACAAAAGACTATAGCGACACGGATCAGTAATCCTCAAGTTTTAGATCCAACCCATCAAAATTTCATTTACGGTTAATATCCAATCCTCGTTGCGGGTTGATTTATGGCTTTTCCACTCTTTTATATGCCAAACACAACAAAAACTCAACAGAACTATCCTGCTGAATTTAACTATTTAAGTAGCTTCGACAATTGTAAGTTCGAGGATACATACTCAAAGCGAATAAAACCAGATAAACAACAACAAAACGTTCCCAGTTTTCAACAAGGATTGCACAATCCTAACTTGAGCAAATACGACCACTTCTTGAACAGCGAGACACGATATGCAACAAGAGACTAACCTTCGAAATACAACACCAAAAGCCGGATCTCACCTTGAAAGAGCAGTAACAAGCTTCTCCTTCAAATGCTCAGCAGTGCCACCTTGAGCCCGGATAGAGAATGTATGAACAATCTCACCTTCTTCTGTTGTGGAAACTTTAGACTCCTGTGCTATAACTTGATGCTCCCTGAATGCCTTTATAACCCTTGAAACCGGGTGAGAATCCAATGGGCAACTCACTCGTACAACTGCATCGTCGTGCCTCGCTTGAAAATCAATTTCTGGGACACTGCCCTGCTTTTGCTTATAGTTAACCATATCCTTTTCAGCTTCTAGAATCCTTATCTTTCCTTGAAGATCATTGATATACGAAATGGCATCGCCAAGAAGAGAGGCCTTGTCCATTTTGGAGATATTAGGAACAACAGCTCGCAATGCATAAAACCGTTGGTTGAGCTTCTCTCTCCTCTGTCGCTCCGCTTCCACGTGATTCAATGGTTCCTCTCTCCCATTGGCAGGCTTTCTCCCTCTCTTTCTAGGTTTCCTCTCATCAGATTGAATCAACAAGTCCTCATGACCTTGTTCCAAACCCCCCAAATTCATGTGTGGAAACAATTTTGCTTCACCCTCATCACTTCGACACCCATTTGAAGAGTTCCCATAAACTTGATTAGAGCCCACACCTTGCAATTCATAAGATTCTGATGCAAACCCAGAATCATCTTCCACTTTGGGTGAGAAGCTTATGGTCATGGCACGCGATTTTGTGCCACCAAGACTAAGTTCATGCCCAAATATCTTTGGCACCAGTTTTCCCTGTGAAGGCAGAGGTCCCCCAAATGCAGTTTTAACCACTTGAACCAAATTCTGTTCTTCAGGGACCGTTTTTATTGAGCCAATCTCCACTACTCCTGATTTTAGTGGGACAAAAACTACTGTTTCAAATCGAGCCAAATTTGCTAAATAAGACCTGGATTGGTAGTGTTCTGAACAACTTTTTGTATCTGAAGCCCAAATCACTCTACCAGTATTGAATGCCTGAGAAGGAGTAGAGGGCTTATCAAATGGGAATGAGTAATACATAGATGTGAGATAGAACATCTCCACATCTGAAACCAAATCCAAATTCAAAGCACAATTATCTTGCTCAACCCCTCCAAAACAGGCATGAAGCTTCTGCAACACCCTCTTTCTCCTATCTCCTCCCTCATACTTCCGATCCTGTGACCCGTTCCCAGTCCCAACCTCACTCCCTTTCGCCTCTCTACAATACCCATCACCCCAAATCAAGGCCGAATTTCCCGATTTCGACTTGGAAACCTGCCAGAAAATTGCATAGTTCCAATTTGAGCCCTCAACAATCTTGGAAAGCCCTTTCTGCAAACCTAGATCTCCGGCTGACGATGCAAACTCCGACAACACGTTGCCAGAGGCCGAAGCAACCAAGAATTCAAAGGCTTCACTGCCCAACACAGATTCCACCATACCCTTGTCCACTTCATTCAGCCAAAACTTTTCCCCCATCTCTCTCGAGCAATTCAACAAACACGAAATCTACAACAACAACAACAATTTCTTTAGGGTCCAAGATTCTCACAGACTATACAACACACAGCTACCTATATACGCCCAATTTTAGGGACTTGGGTGTTTTCTTTTTCTTACGAAAAAGAGTCGCAACCTCTTTCTCTAGAGAGATTGACACAAAGGCAATCCCATGTGCTTGAAAACGTCTGTGTGCATATGTGTGTGCATATGAATCATAAAAGATGCACGAAGAACTGCAATCGGAGCAAGAAAGAACAGTTACCTGGGTTTTGTCATGGATCGTGGAATTTAGGATAAGGTACACTCGTGTTTCATGTGACCTCAACAAAGGCTTGGGTGGTTTTTGTTTTTTTCCTTGATCAGAAAAAGACTTGGGTGGTTGGCTGTCTGTTTTCGTGTAGATCTGAGAGTTCTTTTTTTTTTATACACTGTAGATACAGTGCACCTGGGGTCTTTCCTATGGGTGTTGACCAGAGGAAATTTTCAGCAGAGATGTTGTGATACATATGGAAGGAGGAATGCCCAATTTCAATTCCAACAGAAATCGTACAGAAGTGGAACGGACATGTGCACACTATATCGTTTGATATGTGTAGGTTTCATGTGTGTCATGTGGGGCTTATGTGTATTAGGCGGTTTTTAATTAAAAATGATACTCACACAACAATCGAAACACAACCTCTCATATATATGTAGGTTCCATACACACTATTATGTGTGAACCTCACATGCATGTGAGAGATTGTATAAATTGTATTTGAATCGTTGTGTGAGTAAAGTTTTTAATGTATCAGATCTGTATACATGCTTTCCAAGTGAATTGCAGGACTCTACCAGCAAACGCCAATTGTCATGTCTTAAGTCATGTAATGTGTGAACATGAGCGAAAGTGAGCAAGATGATAAAATAGGATTGAGAGTGAATAATGTGACTTAGAAACTCATGTGCCGTAGTATTTCATTTAAAAAATATATTTTGTCTACAAATCAAACCCTCCTTATGAAGTGAACTCATTCTATATTATCGGCACACACATAAATCGACCCCGACAACTGGTTAAAATAAATTAATTAATTAACAAGTTAAACTCATTATACTAAAATAAATAAATTAATTCATTATACGTTATCGGCTCTCATCGACATCACATTGAAAAGGATCCCAACATAATTTAATCGAAGGAATGTCAACTGATGAATTTCATTGAATCATTTCTTTCGACCCCACACATTCTAATAAGTAATAATCCTATTCTATTGTTCCCACACATTCTACATTTTTCTTCTGGGCCAGCGTTTCTCCTGCTCATTTGCAGTCTGGTGCCATTGGGCTTAATCTGATTTGCTGCTGTATGAATTAAGGGAAAATGACGGTCTAGAACAACGTGTTTTAATAATTAATATCTTTGAAGGACATATCTTGAACATTTGTCTTTAACAAATATTAATTATCAAAACACGTCATTGACTGTGACCATTATTTTCCCATGAATGAATACACATGTAGTGCCATTTGGGACTATCGTTAGGACTCCAACCATTGGGCCAAGAAATTTGGACTTGAAATTGGGGAGAAAGCGCGCGAACGCAGGCCTCCACTACCACAAATTATGACGTAGACTCCACCACTAAGTAGACCTTAAGCTGACACCCTCCTGAGGGCAATGGAAGTGGCCAACCTAGGCCATGGGCCTTAGTGCCCGTCCAGGTAAGTTTGGTTTGCAGAGCACCCCAACGTTATTTAATATACCCCAACCCTCCCCGTGTTGTTGTACACTTGTACTCAGTTGATGTGGGACGAATACCAAATACCCCCGCGAAGGAACCAAGCACAAAAACTTCAGAAGATAGAGAAAACTGGTTGAGAGTTTGCTTCAAGATCGATTCAAGAATGGTCCTCTCTCTCTCTCTCTCTCTCTCTGTCGTTTATCAGGATTACTGTTATGCGTGATGTGGGTTCTTGTTTAGACGCTTCATTTGGGCATATTTTGCAGATTACAGGTTTCTTGCCAACGTTAGCTGGCATTTCGGCTACTGGGCTGAGAAAATTTTGTGAGTTTAGCGCCTTTAGGGTTCTTTGGTGTGTGGTTTACGGCCTGGTGATTTGGTTTTAGCTATCTAAGGTTTTGCCTTTTGTGGTTCTTGATGAAGAATTGTAAAAATATACTCCTATATGGGTTGCCTTCTAGAGAATCAAATTGATGGAGTCTTCATCACTCTGAAAAAATATACTACAAATGAACTGGTTTCGTTTGTGGGTTAATAGGTTAAGGCAAATTTTGTCTCGGGGGTTCTCACTTGCTTTCCTTTTATGATTCTTGATTAAGATTTTGAACAGGTTCTCACTTGCTTTCCTTTTATGATTCTTGATTAAGATTTTGAACATCAGATATGGGTAGCTCGTAGCCGTTTACATAAGGTTTTGGGTGGAATAAGCAGAGTAATGACCATGCTTAATGTAAAGATGTATTTCAACTAATACTATTACATGCTGAGCCTGAGAAAGTTTCATCCTTTTTCTTCTTCTTTTTCCCTACTATTGATTTTAGGTTCTGCTGGCAGGTGTGTCAACCATCAGTTATGTCTTATTTTGTCAATTATATTTGAGTGGATATCATACAAAGTGGGAATGTTCTTGTGGACAAGAAGCACAGTAGCGGGCGGTACTTAGTTTAAAGTTTAGTGCAAAGAGTGAAATTTTTCCTACAGCTTATGATGTCCGTTACTATATTGAGATGCAACTCAGCACACGTGAGGAGTGAGGCGTGGGCAATTATGTATAGTTACTTCATAGTTTGTATGTATCATCATGTAGTTTTCATTTATCCATGTTAAAGTCATTGAAGTGATTTCTGAATTTCTTTACTGAACAGAGAATGAAGATGTAGCTCTATATCCTTGTCTGGAATCTGCAGTTGATTTAGCAATGGCACTGGCCCAGAAGTGTCAACTAAATAGTATAAGGTTGCTCAGTGTTGACGGGAATGAGGTGAAAGTCATTGGAGAGCCTGAAGTGAGGGGAGGTGATGCATCTGAATTCTCAGCTGTTTGCTTCCTTTTACCAGTTTAATCTCCTCATGTTGCTCATTTTCAGCTACAAAATGAGGTGAAAGTCTAGTGTTTCTTCCTTTCCTCGGTGTATATGCTTTGTCAGAGATTTGTGCTTCAAGTTGGTTATTCCTTTTGAAGGATTTTGGGTGATTGATTTGTTTAAGCTTATCTCGTAAATGAATGTTAACATTCATTCATTTTTTTTAATCGGCAAAAGAAAATCATGTTAACGTTCATCGTTGTCTTGGACAGACATCAAGAGGAGTTGATTGTGGGAAACTTGATATGATGCTCAGATATGTATTTCTCAGAGGCTGCAATTATCAGGTAGATAAAAGTGTATGATTACAGTTTCAGACCTTTTAGTGCTTCAACTTGATGATCAACACTTGGCAATGCCTGAGGGAAGTAAATGAAATACATAACTGGCTTAAGGGCTCAACTTTTCTTAGACTCGTGCCTCAGGTCTGTGTCAATTTTGAGTGCACAAGTACCTTAGGAGGATACTAATTGGAATCAATTTCAGGTTGCTACGAATGGTACTCTACTTATCAAAAGAGAAAGGAATAAGCAATGCTTCATTAGAATATCACATTTGGAAAATTATGCATCCTGTTGCTAATGCACGGAGTTCCATATTGGATGTTTTGGGGGATTTTGTTTGTTTTTGTTAATGACTATGGTTTGTGCGCAGACTTCTGTCACTTCCTAAGTTTCCAATACTAAAGAGTTATTCATGTTTCTCTGCGACTTAATGGCATCAAACATCTCCCTTTCTCGTGTTATTCATGCACCCTCAGTCACTTCCTCTCTCGTGGCATGTAGGCAGACACTTGCACCATGCAACACCTATATCTCCTAGACAAAAACAAGACAGTGAGCAAGGACCTATGGTTTGGGATTATGTCTTAACAGTTGAACTTTGAGATGTATCAGATGCCAATTGAAGAGATCAGAACTGCTGATGAAGGTGTCCCTACAGTAATATGAGCACCCAATCCTCTTGTCTCCATAGCATATAGGGATATGGCTCCCTGAATCGTTGGCAATCTCCTACAAAAAGAATGACAGAAGAGCAACACTCTCCTGACTTTGTAGTTTACCTTTCAATTGTTAACTTAGTATCTTTTCTGCAGCTTCTGTGGGCATTCAGATATCCATTTTTTTCATTCTTGGTTTTGGTAAATGGCATTAAGCTGTGTATGTTTTGAGAATTTCTTGATGAGGAAAATTCTGTATTTGTACTTGTGTGGAAACAGTGATGGATTCTGTACTTTCCTCCTGGATAGTGTATTGTAGTTTTTACTGTTTTCACCAAAACCACTCACTCCATTGTCTGTCATCGATCCACATCTTGATTGTGAAACCTTCATTAGTGTGCTTGATTGTTTGATATTTGAGGCCTAGACTGCTGCTACTTCTTTTTTTTTGAAACGTAGACTGCTACTACTTTACGCCGATTGAGGTGTTTAAAAATATATTTCTACATTCCGCGAGAAGAAATTCAGAGAAAGAGCGTTGGATTGTTTCCACTTCTTGGTTCTCTACCTTGCTAGTTCTAAATCATGTTAGTGCAAATCATAGCAAACTAAGCATGAGGGCATTTCTCCATGGCTAATTTTCATTTTGTATGTAGGGTTTTTGCTCAAGCTGTCTCAGGATATATAACCAAGCCAAGAATAAAGAGCTCCGTAAATACCATAAGAGCATCCACCTCTCCCTCTCTACTCCCTCCTCTAAGTTAAAGTAGCAAGCCAACTCTCAAAAATACCCCTTCATAAGTCTCACTTGTAGCTCTTTACTTTAACCAAATTTCCACAAGTGCTATAGTGCCTCATGCAAAGTCCCAAGCAACTATTCATTTGCTACTTAGTATTTTAATGTTTTTATTTCACTGTTCATGCTTATTTTAATGTTCACAGTTATTTTAATATTTTTATTGCACTGTGCACACTAGTCCTAATATTAAAAAATATGGTAGAGGGTAGTAGTAAATAGTCTGATGATGTGTAATTGTGATAAACTAAATAGCTAAAGTAGAAAAATGGTTTTTGATGATTAATTTGGTCCAAAATTAGCTGAGGCTAATGCGAATGCTCTAAGACTTGGAGATGCAAAAACCAATCAAGCTAGTTAAAGCTCGACTAGTCAAAATCTCATTTTAGCACTCGTTATGTAAGTGAGCCATGGTTGAACCGTTGAACGTATGTCAGAAAACTCGTTCCACTTTTAAGCATTGTTCAAAATCAACTTAATAAAAATAACAGCTCAAATAGATCGAATCAAGTTTCTGAAAGTAATTTTATCGGTGTTGTTCGAACCGAGATATTGGTTAGTGGATAAAGATTTATTCGTTAGCTTCAAATTCAACCCAAAAAATGCTACGAACACATTTTATTTTCAGGTCCTCTTGTAAAAAATGGAGTAATACATTTCGTTTTGTAATGTGGATTCCACCATCACCCTATGTAAAATAGTCTAAATTATGACAATAGATGTGTCTTTTATCCTTGAGTACAAGGTAATGTAGTTTGTTTGTTTTTTTTAAAAAGGTTGGGAATTGATTTTGACACCCTCCATTTTTATATTCACGATCTCTTTTTTCTCTTTTACCAAAAAAATACGTAACACTTGCACCACTAAAAAACCAAAAAAAAAAGTGTAAATATAAAAAAAAGGGTATGAAAATCAATTTCCAAAAAGACTATTTATTTTGTTTTTTGGTAAGGGGAGCATCTGCAATGGGGTTTGGTACATTTGTGTGTTAAAATGTGTATTAAGATAACAATGAGTCCCACAAGTGTGTGTTAGACATTGTTAACATTGGAATTTGTGTGTTAAAATATGTGTTAGGATAAAAAATAGATCCCACAAGTGTATATTATGAGTAATAGACATTTATATTTCATGGTTGGAGTTTGAATTATAGGAATGGGACCCACTTATTGCTTGCTAGCATAGTTGCCAAACTTGGCACACATGCTAGCACACTACAAGATTTAACACACTCTAACACAGACTAATGCAAGCATTACAGCACAAAAAATACATTTTTATTTGTTAAGTCTTAACACACTTAATAAAACACACTAATTAGGCTCCGTTCCGGAAACGGAATAAGTACTTATTTTTTGTTGAATAAGAACCCTTGTTCCTGAAAAATAAGAAGATGTCCACTTATTTGGAAGAATTTAGATAGGTGCCAATGGGTGCATATATACACGGAAAAGGGGTGCTCGGATCAAGCCCCCTACACACCTCGGATGCCGTTGATTCCCGCGTTAGCCCCCTTGGTTTTTTTTTTTAGAATTTTTGGACGGCTCGGATCGGCCGTCCGGTGGCCAGAGACTGCCCGGCCTGGCCGCCGGTGCGATTTCACTCCCCCGGCGCCCATTATCATAGCAACAGTCTTATTTTTTGTATAAGGCAACTTCAAACTCAAAAATCATGTGTTTATGCAAATAATTTTCCTATCACTATGGATCTTGTTTGATAGATCTCATTAAGATCTTTAATACGGTGCAAAAAAAATTGATTTTTTTTTTCATTTATATTATTTTTGAGTTTGAAAATGTGAAAGGAACTGTTGATTTGAATTTTGTGGAATGGCCCTTATTATTTTTGAATGAGAAGATGTAAAATAAGTACTTATTTTTTAAGAAGTGTTCCGGAACGGAGCCTTAGTACACCCATTGTGGATGCTAAGGTAATGTAGATTGGGACATCCAGGTAGATTGTAGAGTACAAATAGAACTCGCGAACACTTCAATAGTCCAGCACCCAGCAAAAGAGCAAAACGGAGGTTTTATGCCGGATTTTTATCATCAAGAATCTCATATAGAAATTGATCTAGATCGTCTTCTGGAATATCAGTTGGATTTGTGTTACATAGAGATGGCAACAGGGTGGATCGGGGGCAGATATTGCAATAGCCGAATCCGAATCCAAACCTTCCATCCGACCTCCGAATCCGTCCCGAACTCCGAACGGTTATATATTCGGTCCTCCATCCCTGCTCCGAACGGAGAACAGAGATCCAAATGGATATCCGAATCCGAATATAAAAAAAACCCCAGATTTTTTTTATCAAAAAGAGTATTCGGAGACAGATCGGGGCCGATTGGGGCAGATCGAAGGTGGATTTTTTATCAAATAAATAAATTTTCTGATATTCGGGGACAGATCGGGGCAGATCGGGGATGGAGATCGGATTCAGGGCGGATCAGGGTGGGGACAGACTTACCTCCAAATCTGATCCGAACTTCGAATTTTTTTTTAAAAATAAATCCGAATCCGCTGAGATATCCGAAAAATCTGATCCGTTCGAAACGAATAACAAGTCGGATACAGACGGATTGGCCAAGATGGCCATCCCTAGTGTTACATTGCAACAAAGATTTTATAGGAAACAAAATTCGTAATCCAACCTTGGGGAGGTAAGTGTAATTTCACGAAAATATTGAGCTCAGAAGTATAGTTCGAACGGGTACTGCTTGGACTTGGAGTATAAAATAAGATGACATAAATGCCCTCTTTTTATGTTGCATTCTGCCCTAGTTTTTTGACCTTGGATTTCTCCGATAACCCTCTGCCCTTTTGCCCCTCCGAGACTCTGCCTCCTTCTTCTCTCTACCCTCTCTCTCTCATCTCTCTGGTAATTTCATCACTCACACCCGCCAAAATTAAAACTCTCTCTCTCTCTCTCTCTCTCTCTCTCTGGGGATTTCTCATCTTTCTATACGTTTCAGATTATTGATTATGAGCCGTCGTTTTAGAATAGTTGTTTGATCAGTGATCTCTGCATTGATAATCTGATTCTGTTTTATCCCAATTTTTCGCAGGTTTCCTCGGTTTTCCAAGCCGTGATGGGAGCTCTTTATGTGCATTCTTGATTAGGGTTTTGCGGCTTCTTCCTCAGATGTCTCCAGGTGAGCTGTTTTTGATTGGTCTAGTCTAGTTATGGTGATCTTTGTTATTACTCGCCGTTTTGGTGGTCGAGAAAACGTCGTAGTACGACCAGGCTTAGTTAGATGAGTGACGTAATAGGGAATTCTGTTCAGGGGCATCGGCTGTGCTGGGCTGTGGGCTAGTGACGTCAATTGGGCCCACTCAGACTTTGAATGTGTGTTTTTTTCCATAGTAGTCATCATTCTCCCTAAGTTTTTTGTACGGTAGTTTCTATTTTTTATTTAGCTTTTTATCATAATTTTTGAGATTAATGATTAGTCAGAGAAATTAAAAAAGTATAAAAAAATTGGGCTAAAGTTAAAAAGTTCATATAAGACAACAGAAATACCAGAAATATTGGTGGTTATGTTTGTTATTTTTTCATATTTAGTTTTTTTTTTGGCTTTAGTGATTTTTTTTCTTTGTTTTTATTTTTTCTTAAAAGGGCCCAAACACGAATTCCAGAAATGAGATTTCTGCATTTGATTATCACAGCGATTTGGCACCTAATATTTGTTAATGGAACACTATTTCTATCTAGTGGACCTAGTTTTTTCAATTGGCCCCTCATGATTTTTCAGTTGTTTCTTTAGATACTCTCATTTGATTAATGTGGTGAAGTTTGAGTCAGTCCAATTCTACCATTTAGATTGGGGTTCAATTTTTTTTTTTTTTTTTGCAATATAGTAAAGGAACCGCGCCCAAAACCTCAATGGGATACCCTTGAGAATAATAACACCCACTCTACAACCAAGACAGCCCCAATACAACCAACGCCATATCTCCAATGCCAGAAGCCCAGACATACTAGAAACGAAACAGCAACATACCCCAAGAGCTAGGCTTAGAGTTTCAAAAAATAAAGCCAACAATTCCCCAAGCCATACGAAGACTAAAGTTATCCACGGACTTACACATTTCTCCAAAAGCAAGCACAGGCTTTGACCTCTTCCACCACCTGCCTTTCATCGAAGCAGACTCATGGCCAATCTGCTGAAAGATTCAACCATTTCTTTCTTTCCAAATAGAGGGGGGGTTCAAAATTTTGACTTAATTTGATTGTATTAGCCTAGAAACCCAATGCATTGTTTACTCTTATTCTTTGAGGATGGCATGTTCTTACCATGTTCTTGAGCCAATTCAAAGTTTGCTTGTCCCTGCAGATTCGCTAATTTATTGAGAAAGTAATGAACAAGGGGCAGTAACATTCACTATGTTAATTTGTTGGTGTTTGTATCGTAGATTAAGTTTGGATAAAAAATTGTATATCCTTTTTGTTTTTTTGCTTGTTTGGAGTAGTGCAAAAAAAAACGATGCTTATTGATGCCTAATTTCCATTTGAACAGGCTTTCTGGGACATAAGGAGCTACATAGAGTTTTGAGTGTTGCTTGAGTGCCCTTTTCGCCTTCTTATTTGGGTATTTAGTTTGCGTGTGGAATTTGAGTGGATTACTCATGGCAAACCATGACATGATCATTGGGCAAAGACAGGATTTCCCAACATTACAGAACCAAAATTTGGGACTTGTGGATGATCATGATCTCATTAGGGGAGAGGGTCATAATTTAGGACTTGGACAGACGCATGAGCATGATGATTTAGGTTTAGTTCAGGCCCATGATCAGAAGTCTGTGCTAGGTCAGACGACTGGAGCCCATGACCATGAAATGGCTCCACAAAATACCCATGTTCCGAGCGACGAACAACAGAACAGGTTAGAACAAACGGACAGCAATGGAATAAACCCAGGTAAGATCAATGACCCTGCTATTGATGAAGATGATACTGCCCCTGAAAATCACGAGCTGGGTGTGTTGGAGAATAATGAATTGACTGCCATAGAGAACCATGATATGGATGAGAATTTGGACCACAACCAGGAGTTGAGTATTGTAGCTTCCCCAGATATGTCTATTCAGCAATCCCACTATGAAATCACACCTATCCGTCAGTCAAGATCGGTAGCTCTTGCTCCAACTCATGAGTTGACTGTTGGCCAAGAGTTTCCTGATGTCAAGAGCTGTAGGAGGGCATTAAGGGACATGGCTATTGCTCTTCACTTTGAGATACAGACTGTTAAGTCCGACAAGACCCGTTTCACTGCCAAATGCGCTAGTGAGGGATGCCCTTGGAGGATTCACGCTGCAAAGCTGCCAGGTATCCCCAGCTTCACAATTAGGACTATCCATGAGCAACACACCTGCGGTGGAATTACCCATCTTGGCCACCAACAAGCTTCGGTTGAGTGGGTTGCGAAATCCGTGGAACAAAGTCTTAGGGAAAACCCACATTGCAAACCAAAGGAGATATTGGAAGAAATTCATCGCGTTCATGGGATCACGCTATCCTACAAGCAAGCCTGGAGAGGGAAAGAACGGATCATGGCCTCCGTTCGTGGGTCATTTGAAGAAGATTATCGTCTCCTTCCTCAGTATTGTGACCAGATTAGGCGGACAAATCCTGGAAGTATTGCGTCAGTTTATGTGAATCCAGCAGATAACTGCTTCCAACGGCTGTTTGTTTCATTTCAAGCATCAATTTATGGGTTTCTGAATGCGTGTCGCCCCCTTCTTGGACTGGATAGAAGTGTTTTGAAAAGCAAATACCTTGGGACATTGCTTTTCGCCACTGGCTTTGATGGAGATGGTGCCCTATTCCCTTTGGCATTTGGGGTGGTTGATGAGGAAAATGACGATAATTGGATGTGGTTCCTCTCTGAGCTCCACACATTGCTTGAAACCAACACAGAGAACATGCCAAGGCTTACAATCTTGTCCGACAGACAAAAGGGGATTGTAGAGGGTGTGGAAGCAAACTTCCCTACCGCTTTTCACGGGTTCTGTATGCGCCACCTCAGCGAAAGCTTCCGGAAGGAGTTCAACAACACAGTCCTCGTCAACCTTCTCTGGGAATCCGCAAATGCTCTCACCGTCATTGATTTCGAAGCAAGAGTCCTCGAGATTGAGGAGATATCACAGGAAGCTGCATACTGGATCCGCCGGGTTCCACCTCGCTTGTGGGCCACAGCATATTTCGAAGGGACAAGGTTTGGGCATCTTACTGCCAACATTGTGGAATCATTAAATTCTTGGATTCTTGAAGCCTCTGCACTTCCGATAATCCAAATGATGGAGTCCATCCGTCGGCAACTCATGACTTGGTTCAATGAGCGACGAGAAGCAAGCATGGAGTGGGGATCCATACTTGTTCCTTCTGCGGAGAGGCATGTTTCTGAGGCTCTTGACAGAGCGCGGACCTACCAAGTGCTCAGAGCGAATGAGGCAGAATTCGAAGTCATTTCCCATGAAGGAACAAATATAGTTGATATAAGAAACCGTTGTTGTCTTTGTAGAGGGTGGCAGTTATATGGGTTGCCTTGCGCTCATGCTGTGGCGGCACTGCTTTCATGTAGGCAGAACGTGCATCGCTTTACTGAGGGGTGTTTCACTGTTGCTACCTATCGAAAGGCGTATTCTCAAACGATACACCCAGTTCCGGATAGAACCCTTTGGAAGGAGATGTCGGATGGTTTTCTGACTGATGGCAGTACCAGCTTTCTGGCTGAAGGCAGTACCGGCAGTAGTATTGAGATTGTTATAAACCCACCAAAATCCCTTAGGCCGCCAGCTAAGCCGAGGAAAAGGCGAGTTCGCGCAGAAGATCGGGGTCAGGTGAAGAGGGTTGTGCATTGTAGCCGTTGCAATCAAACTGGACATTTTAGAACAACTTGTGCAGCTCCTATATAGATCGTTATCTTTGTTTTCCGGGTTTCCTTTTTCTGTGAGAAGAATGCAGGTTTCTTGAAATTCTACTGATTGGTTTTTGTTTCTTATTTTCTTTATAGTATGTAGCTGGAACATCATGATGTAGTGCATAAGTTTCGGCCTCAAATTCTTTTCCTGCTGTCTTTCTTTCCTTCACGTGTTCCATTTTTTCTTCTAAGTAAAGTAGTATTTGACAGTTGGACTTCCACGTTCTGAAGATTTATACTGACCAATCTGTGCTGACACTGTTTCCAGTTGTGCTCTTTTATGGTTCGGATCAGCTCATTTTGTTTTGACAGTGGACCGATCACAAAATAGGATACAACCCACTTGGGTCTATAGTCCCTCAGACTTCCATTTTTAGGGTTAGGAATTAGGATGTTTTTTCGTCGATTTTGACATTCCATGGGATTCACCTAATAATTGCTGATGTATCTGTAGCCTTCTAACAAACTCCCCGCATCTTATTTTCTGTCAGTAAAGGAGAATTAACTAGCGTGTAAATAAAGAAAACAGTCATGTTACTTCTTAATAAACTGGCCTTTTATCCAACCATACAGAAAAGCAGGGCGGTTGTAGATAGCAACATGATCAAGGAAAAATGACAGCAACAAAACCACACACAATGTGTGGGAGGAACCCAAGCAGAGAGCATTCATGCGGGCAGAAAAGGCTTGAATTTGCGCTCAGTCCCACTGTTCGGCCTAAAAATATCAGTACAATACAGACTACGGGAAAATCATTCCCCATATGAACCCAGCGCAGCATATAGCAGCATCCAAAGATTGAACCTTAATAACCATAGTTCATTCCATGGACAGATGCATAGTCCCCGGTAGGAGCATAGCCTGCATGACCACCAGGGTTTGATGGTGGGGATGCATAAACCGGACCATGACTAGGATAGTTGTACTGTTGGCCCATTGGTGCAGCAGTAGTGTTCTGGGTGGCACTAGCAGCTTCAGCAATGTAATTCTGCATAACGGAAAACAGAAAAGAACGGACAATCAAATGCTTGAATAGAAACAAGAACTTCTAAATCAGTCTAAAAAGGAGCAACCCCAAAACAGCCACACGGTCTTCTGGTTATCCATGACTAGTAATTACAGAAATTACAAACGTCTTAAGCTTCTGGAGGGTGCCTTTAACCACAAATAAGGGTCAATATCTTTCATTCGATCCAAGAAGACTCAACAGGGGTGAAATACGCGATGTAAACAGCAAGTTTTCATGCACCTTCCATTACCCCCAAAAAAGGGGGTCACAATCATATGCACAAAAGATGCAAAGAGAATCAGATACCTGTATCAGTTGTTGAGCAGTTTGAACTTGTGATGCAGATCCACTTATTTCTACCGTCATCTCATCAGGCACACCTCTGGATTCCTGTATTGCGATGCTTGCACCGCTGGCACGACGGATATAGCTAATATTTGCACCAGAGGTCCCAATTACAGCATCTGCATATGATAGAGGAATTTGCATGCTCTGGGTGACCTACAGCAGAACAAATTAAAACTTGCATATTACCAATCAATAACCGTCATGCAAATACGCCCCTGATGTCAAAATTAAACACAAGCCAGAGGGAGACCAGTATGCATTTTGTCATGCTTGATAGAAATGAAAACTCGGTCCAAATTGAACAGGCATAAGTGAAAAAGGAAGCTTGCAAGTAACCAAATAGAGAGTCCTTGCAATAGCAGATCAAAATATTAAAGAAAAAAATTGAGGAAACTGAAACATATTTTAGTACTAAAACAGATTACAACTAGAACGAAAGAAGATACAACCAGAGAACAGTAGTAAAACATATTATATCCTGGTGACATCCTATTCGTCTCGAACGGTAGAACCAGAGAATACTAGGGAAGCATTTGCTGGCCTTCCTACTCCAGGGGATGCAGAGCTGCGTTCTTAAGGCTTAAGAATACGTTATCATTAGAGAAAGGCGGACCTTTCCAGATTTTTGAAACCATTTTTTGCCCTACTTATTGTGGGCACACGCGCATGTGTCTGAGAGAGAGAGAGGGCAAAGTCAATACTTCTTAAACCTAAGTAGAACAGAAAAAAATTACTTGGAAAAGAGTGAAAACTAATGTCAAGGAAATAAGCGCTTCAGATCTTCCATTTCTTACAAAAAGAGCGCGGAAAAGAAAGAAAGACAACCTGACTCAATTTCACATTTTTCACCTGCTTATATAGATTTAAGCTAGATAAGTTTACTCCAAATCGAAACGGGAAAAAAATAGAGAAAAAACCAACACAAGTTTACTGAACCCCTCCTTTTAGCAATTTCCCAGGTAGGAGATACAATTTGCAGAGAAATATGAAGATTGAGCAAAAAGAATATAACCTTTGTAACAACTGATTGTTGTGGAGGGGCATAAGTTGTATTAACTCCTGCATATGTGTCTCTTCCATAAGGAGGTGGACCTTGACGAGGTTGCTGGTCAAAGGCAGGCATGTCTACAGGTGGATAATAATTGTCAAATTGATGTGGAGGCGGCACATATCGAGGATTTGGCATAAAACCAGGTCCTCCATCACTGTTCATTGGAAAACCTCGCGGGGGCGGCTCCCAAGCCTGCTGTGGGGGTATGTTCTGGTTTGCTGGAGCATTTGGCATTTGCATCTGACCACAAACCAGAAATCATCAAATCATTCCCGTGCTTGGATTACAGTTATGCTAAGAAACTACAAAGAAAGTACACAAGTCTATTATGGAATCATAGCCGCAACCAGATTCAGGGCTATTACAAAATCGAATTTCAACGGTGATTTCCGGGATAGGAAACGATCACGAGATGTTACGATGAATCATGTCTCTTAAGAGTTAAAAAAGGATAGACAAATGGGGGTTAAGATCTCTTAAGTGCAATCTAAATCTGGAGAACAAAAATTAGCATCATTCAGCCTTCTATTTTTGGGCTCCAAAGAGGGGTAATGGGGACTCAACCTGCCTAGATTCATCTTAAAACCAAGGATTAGAATCCCAACCCAAATTTGGAAGAACAGAAAAAAAATAAATAAATAAAGCGAGGGATAAATGAATATCAAAACGCTGCCACAAAATAAAACGACGCCACATGCCAAGAGGATCACAGCAATAAGCCCTTTCGAAGAGGCTCATATGGGGAACGTTAAGAAATAACAGGCAAAGTGGGACATATTGAAGCAAGATGTTCAGGAGCGTAATTTGCCTCTACCATCAATATGTTTACCAAAGGGATTACAATTGCTTGAGCAATTTCTCCCTTAGCCTTCACAGAACTTCCTTGTATCCTCCAACCATCACCCATTAATCTAACGTCAACATTATTTGATTCCAAATACTTCCCATGATAGTCTGGATTGTACTGCATATAATGGAACTAGAAAAATAGTTTATTTTTCTTGATAAGAAATGTCACAATAAAAGTACAATACATCGACAAAGTTGAACCTCAACTTGCAACAGCAAGGGAACCTCGTCCAAAGTTTTTGTTTGTCGCAACTTTCCTATTCCGAAACGTGGATCGTCCAGTACAAATGTACAATGAATGAGACGGAACGTGGTATGCCACGTCTTATATTGAGGTACCGATAGAGGTATGCCACGTCTTATATTGAGGTACCGATAGAGGTAGGTTTCTGAAATTACAATATTATATTGTATGTGTAGCAAGCCATAAACCTGCATCAAAATTTTCTTTTCCCCCCAAGTATTCTTAACACATCTCTAGCATCGTTATTACAAATTCTTGTACATTTCACCTTTCCAAAGGTCAACTCTCTCTAGATTCCGATTTACTGCATCTGAATTTTATCTGGCAAGGAAAATGACAAGGAAACAAATAGGGAAAATTATGGATGGTGTTCAACAATGAATTCGCCATATTGGAAGAGAAGACAGCCAACCATAGTGAACCGGGAGTCCCCTGTCGAAGGGCTCTCGCTAAACATATGAAGGGATACCATATTTCCGAATGTGCACTCCAAACATTAATCACTAAGGCATAAGTGTTTTCTGACAACACAGCTTGTAACATTTACACCAATCCAAACAAGCATTACCCAAGCCCACCATTGAATAAGCCCTTCTAGTAAAAAGCCAGTTTCCAAACACTAATCTATGGCTCTCATTAGCACGAGCCCCTCTGGTTACCACCTTTAGAACCTACATTCTTCTAATACCAAAAGAAATACATGAAAAGAGGCTAAAGATCAAACTTACTTGCATTTCAAATACTGAGACAACACTTCGGTCGACCAAAAATCTTCTGAGGTGAGCTGCAATAAGTTCAATTGCTTTATGCACACCCGTGGGCTCCCCTTGTACTTCAACAACACTATCGTCCGGCAAAGCAAAGGGTGGAAGGTTTTCTGCACAGAGATTGTTTCATAAGCATAGGAACACCAGTCAACACAAAATTCAGATGCTAAGAAAACTATTAGATTTCAAATAATTGAACAACATCAATTGTGGACCCATATAGAGCTAACAAGGCATTGCAGTCATCACCAAATTGGTCCCTCTTACATTTATTATGCGACAAAAGCCAAGAGAATAAATCAAAAAAACTTGTGACAAGGGGGGAGCAGAGATGAAATTAACATTGAACAAAAGGCCTCCCTCAGAAAACAAAAGCCAAGCAAACACAATCTCAAACAGACAGGAATGCTGATCTGAATTTGTTACATGCAAGTTTCAAACAATTCTGAGCAGTAAGAAATGATCTGAAAGCACCTTCTCCAAGAACTCGGATTGTACAACTAGAAGCATCTTGAATAGACTTTATAGTGGTCCCCTGTTTCCCAATCAAGCTTCCAGCTTGTGTAGCTGCCACTAGAAGCCTAGTGCAAACATTCCCAGCGCCAGATGAAGCATTAGCCGGATCACTGTCTCCATCAACAAGTCGTTTATGAACCTTCAGTAAGCCATCCATAGCAGGAGGAATGGGAACATCTGGTTCTTCCTTGGCAGAAACCAGCACCTTAAAATAGAGCAGAATAATTCTGAAGTATCACCAATTGAATTACCAAACAAATTCCATATTCAGATGCAAACTCAAAAAGAACACCTACTAAAAAAGCTACCAGATTATGAAGTAATACTACCATCTGACATCATAAAGGTTGGAAACCAAATTTAACTAAATAAACCCATTTACAAAAATAAAAAAAGAAAGGATTAGCTCTTCATCATAGCAATAAATCAATAACCTACAATTTGGGAACTTTAATCAGTACGCAGCACTTATGAGGATTGATAATTTGGTCCTACTATTAACCACTATGGCTAATCCAAGTCACGAAGGATAAGGAAAACAAATAATCCTTTAATCACGTGTTTCTTCCTGTTCAGATAATTTAAATGCAAAGGCAGACACGTCCCCAAGGGTACACCCCGCTGTCTTAGATTGCATTCCCCAATATAGAGACTCAAGTTTTTGTCTACTTAGAGGAAACATTTGTTAGAGCTTGTTCCATGAAGATTACCACCACCAAAACCGACATATAATGACCATGAGAGCCTCTCCACTCATCACCACACTTAAATTGGTATCACAATTCAAGACGGGGGGTTGATAAATTTTGGGAAAGACGATTTATTAAAGGATTGGACCCCTTGTTTGTGCCAAGAAGTGTACCTTCTTTAATCGTGATCAGACATTGCTTACCTCTCTTGCTTGTGACCAGACATTGTTTGCCTCTCTTAACTGTGACTCGACATTGTTTACCTCTCTACGTGTAAGTCAGCCAGTCAGGGATCCCAAGCAGAGTGTTCGAGCTTGACCCACATCTGTTTAGTATCTCGTCCAAAACTAGGAACTGGTTGCAATTGGTTTTGAATTGGATGTTTCAAAAGAGAAGGCAAATGCAAGCATTCACCTTTATGTTTACATCTCATACTTCACGTAGACGTACCTGAGAGCATTTAGGTGTTCATTATCCCATATCACTTCTAACCAATAGGAACGACTTTGTGTCCAATTTGCATGAAGAGGACAATAATCTTCAATTACCAGCTTGAAGCCTTTTTGGATGATATATGTTGCTCATAAAGTGGACTGTACCAAAACATATTCCACTTTGTACATAAAAGTTATCCATGTCTTAGTCTAAGGCTCTAAGCTTATATTGCAGATTGCAGTACATCAAACTGGCAACTTGTTTCATTTAGATAATGAGCAACCAGTTTAAATTCTATCAACGATACCTCATCTTGTTATTGCCAACTATTGGGTGCAACGGTTTTACAAATTTGTGCCAAGAGTCCAAGACACCAATCGACCAAGTTCGAAGTTACCAGCAGTGCACAGCTTCTTGGTACCATCGTTCGCACATGACATTTCTGACACTAAGTCAAGAGAGCTTTTCAGCACTTTATAAAGATCATGTTGATTCCTGCAATCTGGATCCTTGTCCTTCTTAACTCAAGCACTTTGGTGATTGAAAATGACGCATATAGATTGCGAGAACCTGCAAACATCGATTTTGTTATCAAGACAAACCTGCTTTCTTGATATCCAACCTGGTATTCGAAGTTAACATTTCTTTCCCTTATTTCCAAAAGGTTATCTTTTTTTGCTCAGTCTTATTTCTGGAAGTTGATTCAACTATTTGACTTCAAACTTTATCTTGAGGGATGACAGTGGTCTATGTGTAGCTTCACCAAAGTGAAATGATACTCTTGAGAACAAATCTTCACAACCTTATAATACTCCAACTAACAACCTTATAATACTCAACTGACAATGTGTGAAAGTCTTTTCTCTCCCAAAACAACCCTGACTGCAAAATGGAAGGCAGTAATAGCTGCATCAAAGTTTCCACCAAAATGTTCGTCTTACAATTCTGAAAACTGAAAAGTATGACCAGACCACCTTCTTCAATTGTTAAATGTAAACATCCTCAAGTATCAAAGTATCCAATCATTGACAATGGTTTTCAAGAGCAACATGAAGCATCATGTATCTATAATACAAAGTGTATTACAAACATTTCAGGGTTTGGAAGAAGAAATCCATAGCTTAAAGAGTTTCTTTATTCGTTTCTTATGCTGCATAGCTGGACAAGGTTGAGTGTGTATAGTTTGGACCAACTGGTTGATTTCGTGGGATCTTTGCATAGTTGAACCTATTAGGTGATATCTTTGTGTTGTTTTGCTCTTTCAGAGGCCTTCACCTTTTACCTTGTTCTTGGGTAGCACCTCCTTGACATCGTTGTTCATGTATGCTTATTACATAGATCATCCACTTCAGTGTAGTAATTGCAGCCTAACATAAAAGTTAAATGAAAATAGACCGGTGTACCCCCCCTCAACAAGGGAGGTAACATGGGGAAGTGTTGGATGCAGGGAGAGGGACAGAAATAAAAATGTAGCATGCATCAAAACTAGGTTCTACTCATCAGAACCATTGCAGTGACTCCGAGTCTGAGTGCATAACACAACCCGTGAATTACTCCAGAAAATGACCATTTACAAGAGTCAAATTAATCGCATTGCAGCAGTTTACTAGTCATATTCAGATGAGTGATCGTATCACCTTATAGAACACGAAAACTTACAATTCTTTCTGTAGACCCAGGACCATCAAGAATCTTTATGCGAGCCTTTGTCTCCTCACAGGTTTTCTTGATGTACTCTCCCTTTCGGCCAATGATACCACCAACCTTCTGTGCAGGAACCAACATCCTGAAAACATTCTCTCCAGGCCATCCAGGCCACTTCTTTTCTCCACCTTCTCCTGAACCATTTCTGGATAATTGTATATCTGGAGGATTTGAGTTCTCAGGCATACCACCAATGTCAGGTTCATTGACACTTTCTTCAGCCATATTCTGAACAAGCAATTTCAAAAGAAACCAATCATATTCAATAACGGACATCCAATTCCCATCATAGGGAATAGTTTATAGTTCTCATCTAAATTCATTACTTAGTAGAAAGAAAGGAATAGGACAACATATTGGATCCTAGGGATTTGAAGTCATGAATAGCGTGAAATGTGAGGTCAAGAAGTAAGGGCACATAAGCTTCCTTCCCTGGCCAAAGGTAAATTTACAAACAGATTCAACTTTTAAAACCCAACACCAGGTCATTTAAAAACTCAACAACAAACCAATCCAAGCGGACAAAACAAAAACAAACACCTAACTGAAACTACTTGGTCTGCCAATAAACCAAAGAACAATATTAAAAAAAGTATAAGCCTTTAAAGTGTACGAATTTATGCTCTCCCATTTCCGTTAAAGGAGAAAACGCTCAATCAGGACTGTTACATGCAATAATTTCCTTACTCTTGGGTACCGACTTCCAATAAACAAAATATCTAGAGCTCAGTTTTGTGTCGCTAATCTTTATAAACCTTTTCTCGACAACCAAAAGGTTATTAACTTTGTTTGGAACTAGGATTTGGGAAACAAAAAGCAAAACATGAGCAAAAGTTCATTTCCTCCATGAATTCCCTCGACAAAAGATCAATGAAGTCTAAAAATTACTCTAAACTTTCTTGTGTTCTCTTAGCCTCAGTATTTTCTGACCAAATAAACAAAACTGATTTCCTATTCATTTTTCCTTTTCTCTCCCCCCTATTCATTAACTTAAGGGTGAAAGACTAGGAAAGAATAGGAAATTAACTCGCGGGAAAAGATTTCGAAACCTGAACGCAAACAAGAGCCCAACACCGGCACCAAAATCTTTCAAAGTTCAAACTAAAAATAAGCAACCACAAATCAAGTAAAACATTCTCCCCTCCTCTCAAAAACAGGAATGATAACAGAGAAAATCAAACAGAAGTAAGAGAAATGACCAAATAACTCCCCCCAAACCAAAGGAACTCAAAACTCCTAATTTGCCCAAAAAAAAAACTCTGTTTTAATCCAAGACTGACAGGATACTAACACGGATTTCCAAAGTACCACAGAAAAAGGACAAAAAGTGGTGTCCAGCGCCAGCCCTGAAGAACTGCTACAGGGCTGAAGAACTGAAGAACTGCTACAACTCTCTGCCACCTAAGCACAAGGCTATTTAGTTCCTTATCTCGAACAACTAACCTATAAACAGAAATGCGAGAAGTCTAATTTTGAAATCCCGCCTAGGGCCTCTCAAATCTCAGGGCCAGGCCTGTAGTGTACTTCCTAAGTCACATAATACGTGTGCATGAGCATAAAAGGCTAACAGCGTCTATTAAAATATTTCAAACTACTAAATTTCGCGAGATTGAGAATCCGAGTGCTGAGCGAGGTCTGGGCGTGGGAGCGAAGGCCCTACTAAAGGATGGTGAAACCCTAAAATCTACCAAACCTTAAAATCTACGAAACCACAAATCAGAAACCAACCCAATCCCATCGTTCCTATATGTTCGTATAACATAAAAACTCGAACACGGAAATACACAAAAATCAAAGTGACGCAACAACACAAATACTACAGGAATACCTACTTCAACGAATTTAGCGTTTAAGATTGAATACGTGACTCTATCATGGGAGTGTGAACATACTATGTATATATGTACAGATGTGTAGTTTTATCTATATAATGGATACTTACAGTGATTCACTGCGAGCAAAGCGTGATGCAGCTAGCGAGCGAGCGAGAGAGCGGGCGGAAGAGAGAGCGAGAGAGAGAGAGAGCGTAATGAGCCCGCGTACTAGATTTCTACGGAGTGGTGTTACTGTGTTAGTGTTAGGATAATT
The DNA here is from genome assembly GCA_019656275.1 of Rhododendron kiyosumense. NCBI lineage: Eukaryota > Viridiplantae > Streptophyta > Magnoliopsida > Ericales > Ericaceae > Rhododendron > Rhododendron kiyosumense. The sequence continues at coordinate 84,890 of BPLS01000561.1, forward strand.
GCTTTTCAGTCCCTCCAGAAAACTTCTTAACGAATTAGGCCATGACTTTCCGATATCTCTTACCAAAATTCCAGTCCTGAAATAGTGAAATACTACTAGACAACCACTGTCTAGTGCAGGTTGGTATGTCATTTCTCCCCTATGAGGGAGGTCATGGGTTCGACTCCTGCTGGAGTAATACCCTTAGGGTCCCAAGCTATAGATAGCTTCTGGACTCTGTGCTAACTCTAACACCCCCTACTAACCCCCGCTGATGTATGACGATTGAAAAAAAAAAATAGTGAAATACTACGAAAAAAGTTCTCAAACAAAATCGTTTATATTGATGAGAGAGAGAGAGAGGAATTATTTTATTATCCGATAGTAGTTTCCAAACTCTCTTTAAAAAAGGTGAGAGAGAGAGAGAGGAATTATTTTATTATCCGATAGTAGTTTCCAAACTCTCTTTAAAAAAGGTAATTTCCAAACAAGGCTCTTGTAAAACTTTTTTAGAGAAAGAGAGACTCTTTTGAATAGATATTTACAAGCGTCCACGGAAGCAAGGAAAAAATTATATAGTGTTTAATGTTATTTATAGTTATGGGTAAAGTTTTGTTACTTTATTTTTCCCTCATTATTTATGATTTAACATTAAATATATAAATTTTAATGAAAGATTAATGTTTGAGCATGGAAGTTTGGAAGGTTTTTTTTTTTTTTTAAACTTGTATTTTGAAAAGTGTAGTGAAAAAAAGAAGAAAATAAACTTTATTAAGAGAATGGCAAATAGGAGAGAGAATTAAGGAGAGAGTTTAATTTTACTTTTAGAAACTACATTTGCTTAGTATATAGTATAGATGTCATGACGGCGTCTCTTGCTTTTTAATTGTCATCGGTAAAAATTGTAATTTATAAATTGAAAAAAAAATTATCGCCCATTGCAACTCAAATTCCTATTTTTGTAAAGAATTTTTCTAACAAGTATCTCGCATGAACTTGATTAAAGAAAACGTAAGTAGATTCATTAATAAGAGATTAGTTAGTGAAAAACAAGATCGACCAATATCATCAGCCTGCATAGTATTCTATTCAAAAGAAATGACATATTGGGTCCTTCTTAAGGTGAATCCCGGGAAAGACTCCGACGAGGGAAGCAAAAGGTAGTTTGGATCCAAGGACTCGTCTGCGGGCAGGAAAACATGGGCACTCCTCCGCAGGTAAGGAAAGATGAGGTGTAACTAAGAAGGAGATAAATAAGTCCACAAAAGGAAGATCTTGGTGAATCTAAAAGCTTGAAAAAGCATCCTAAGTTCTTAACCATTCCATCAGAAGCAACCCAACAAAATGGTTCAATTGAACGGCCAGTTGTATGCTATGTCAACTCCTCCTGAACTAAAAACTCCACGCGAAAACTCAACTTTAATTGGTCATATGTCATGTGCATTATGGTGCATCTATATAATAGTATATCTACAGGTGAGAATTCAAAGTGCAGATCCCCGTACACAAGTTTATATTCTTTGTCAACCTAAACAAGCAAAGCACATTCTGAAAATTCAACAGTCAAAAGTCCCAACAAATAAAGCAAGCAAAAGCTTGAGTTGTGACAAAAATTACCGTTTCACATTGGAAAATACTACTATTGTCAACATGTTAGGTGAAGTTTAAAGGAAAAAAGATTGGAAAGGCCGATTCTAACCACCGGCAGCAGACGACGATCACCGAACTCCGGTGAGTCAGATCTTCCTCTCAATGCTTGTGATATTCTTCATAATTCATGCGTAGATTGTGCTGTATAAACTCTCACTGATCAGAACAGCATAGAGTTGCAAACAAGAGAACGTAACCATGCTATTTATAGTTCAAGAAAACAGCCAGGATAGTAGCACTTGAATTTCCAAGTTGAGGGGAATGAAGCCTGGTCCGAAATCACTCAGATGGTGTTCCAGCCTCCCTATGAACGATTTCGAACCAGACAACATTCCCCTCAACCATTCATCATGCACAGAGAGAGAGAGAGAGAGAGAGAGAGTTATGATTTGGCCATGCATTAGTTGTCATGAGGTCCTTTTATAGGCAAGGACAAGAAGGGATTCTCTATTTGTGTAACATGACTTGGCGTGTTGCCTATCAAAAAATATATATAATGACTTCGGGTCCACTTTCTACACCACCCCTATCTTTGCTTAGTTGCTTTTCACACGTAGTAAATTAGTTTAAGCTTCAAAGAGAAGGTCGTTGGCGCATATATAAATTATATACAATATTCTATTCGAAAAATGGTATATAAATTTGATCCATTGTATACGGTTGCTCAAATTCAACTAGTGATGATGAGGTCAACACAAATAGCTGGATTTAACTTTAGAAAAACCAGTGGCTTTGACGGCCATATTTTATAGAGCAGGACCTCCATCCCGGTGGTGAGGGCTAGGCCGAAGGATAGATCAACCCCCAAAACACCTCTCCCCTCTATTGCATCGTAACATGAAATTCTATCAGAAAATAGCTCGCTTGCTAGAAAATGTATTGTATGATCTGTGTTATATGAATCACTGATTGAGTTTCTGATAATGCACAGAATTGTCTAGTTGTTATTAGCAATTTGGTATTGTCAAAAGGTTTTACGTATCCCCTGCACAAGATCCTCCCTTGCAACATTAATGTCTAGCAAAGCGGAAAATAAAACACACTTAAAGAAGGTTTTTACATATCCCCTGCGCAAGATCCTCCCTTGCAACACTAATGTCTAGCAAATATGCTGGAAAATATAGGTAGACTTAACGAAGGGCATGTTTGATTGATTTATACAAATTGGGAAAACTTATACATACGCCTAATACAGTTATTCTTAGCAAACTTAGGGCAAATTCACAAAACCGAATACCATGCATGGCTCTTATTTTCTCTTCCTTTAGATTTTAGTCACTTTGGTTTATTTGCTTTTGGATAAGAGTGACTTTATTCACAAACAGTCTGAAGTTAGGACTTGCTTACCAGGGTCAGGTATTGACATTTGGTGTCTTGTTCTCCAGTCTCAGGCAAAGGATATGTGCTTTGCTTCCCACTATGATAAAGACAAGGTGGGAAGGTGGAGAAGCTTAGTCAATGAGCTCAGTGTGATGCCAAGCTTCAGTCCCAAGCTTACCGCAGATAGTGGATCTGGTTGAAGCTTTTATAGATATCACCTGCAAATGTAAAGGAGATTGGGAAATGGACCTCAGTTGAATTCCAAGTCATTATGTTGATCTTTTTCACTTGCTTTTACTAAAGTAAAACACACATCAGACAGAGCAAACTAGCTCTAATATGAATTAGCAAGAGATTTGGTCCAGTCATTTGCATACTACAGCGGAAAAAAATTGAATCCATACCACTCATTTTTTGGCCAACAAGAGGTGGTGTCAATTAAGATCAGCGATAGAAACACCGGGATCAGGTGTTGGATTTCATGCGCAGGTGCAACTTTAGCCATGCCGGTTTCCAGTAAAGCACAATAAAGTCGGGTTAAAACCTAGTTACATTCTAATGGTTCATTTCAATGCAATGGATCATTCAAACACCCCAAAAGTTTTAAACAGATAACTATGCTTAATGTCGTGAGGTTTAGGAGGTGTATGGATGCATTTTACCACGTGCTGCATTTTTTCTAAGAAGTTCCATCCACAAGGTTCTGTGGATTACATATTCTGCCTATCTTAGTAAAATTTTGACTCGTAATGAAGCTGCAAATGCATGTATGCTTCCCTTTCATGGTTAAAATGCAATATAGTTAAGATATGCTTTTAAACACCATCCAAACATGACCTAATGGGAAAAATCATGAAAATATTTCTAGCGAAAAGTAAATTGTACCATGTAGTACGAATATGAATGCAGTCACTGGAGATGTCCCCATGCCAATTTAATACAAAGGGAAGAGAATGAATGGAAACCCTCCAATAATAAAGCCAAACAATTCATGGCTCACAAACCTAGGTAATGAAAAAGAAAAGCAAAATAAAGAAGGGCCCATCTTGGAGAAATTGGAGTCAATATGAACTTTTCAGGATCCAAGATTGTTTGTAGATGCTGGGAGAATAAAGTGATCATGATATTACACCCAAAAACAATTGATGATTATCTATCACCCGTCAACGAAAACACAAAAGCAGATGGAATCAGGACCTACGTGCAATTTGAAGACTTCATTACTACAAAGGACCTTAAAAGTCAAAATACCTTTTCAAGTACTGTTCGGCATCCACATTCAAGCATGGACCTTGCATATTATTGAAACCTTATACCTGCTTGAATTCGACAGGTAGGCGGAGAATTTCTTAAACTTCATTACTGCATTTGAATCTAGAGTTTGACAAGGAAGAGAGCAGAATTTTATTAAGGAATGCCTAATTATTTCTTCTTGATTTCCACCCCAATCAAATAAAGAAATCTATAGCAGCAGTGGGCAAGAAATGTGGCTTAAGAAGCATTGCTCACCTCGAATTGGGCAGAACCCTCCTAGACAAAAGCTGAAGGGAATCCGGTGACAACAGAAACAGATCCCTACAAAGTCTCATGTCAATTCAAAGCCCTGAGTGCTAGTCCTGTTATCATCTTCGGGCCGAGTTTCTTGTCTATGGGAAATGAGTCCCGCATCAGACACTATCATTCTTTTCATTTCAATCCCCTCCACTAAACAGCCACCAGTACATTGGACATTTTTCCGTATTAGTGCAGAACAGATGAACGAAAACTGTATTTTGGTAGGATGAGATGAGAACATTGAGAAGTAAATAAAGGTAGAAGATAAATCAAAACAACAGAAAGATGCAGACAGAATGTTAGGATAACGTAAAGAATATTGAGATAAAGCAACAGATTCTGGAACATATGTTAAAAGAATTGACTAAATATCTTGAAGCTCAAATTTGAAATTTGCTCTTCATAACAACACCACCACGGGGCCGGAAACTTCTAGATTTAATCTTCCAAGTAACAATAACGTGATGCTGAATCAACCTTACCATTATGTTAAGAACCCACTTTAAGAATTCAGCAGAACATGAGGTTTGCTTTAAAAAGCTTAAACCAATAACTCCTGGACTGTCCTAGTTTCCAACAGCTTCACTGACACTCAACAACTTGTATGCTGCTTCTTGCTGAACTACTGATTATGTGTCAGTTATGAGGTACAAACTCTTGAATCACGTCATTGACACCAAACAATCTCAAATTCAATTTCTGTCTCGCTGAATCACCGGAATAACCAAGGACTCTATTCTGGAAATATAACTGTTCCAGAAGTAAGTCAAAAAGATCCTCCTTGATGACCCATAGAATCATAAAGGAAAAAAATCTGGGTCGCACTTGACCTAGATTGCAATTGTAAGTTCTTCACTGTTGAAATTCTCATTAGCACAAAGAAATAGGCCAATTCGTTGTGAGGTTAATCAAATAATGAGATTATTCATCCACTAGATAACACATGAGACAAGAACCACCTATTGTGATCATGTTGTACACCCTTTACCTTTGATTTATTTATTTATTTTTATCCGCCTTTACCTTTGATTAATATCATAAAAAAGTGTGCATCGCAATCCCACAATGCTTGTGCTAAGGGCATGCCCATATCCCCTCAATAGGGGGTTTGTATAATTAAGCTTATGTAGCATCCAAACGTGTCCCAAACGCCAACAGGAATCCCCATCACTCTGATCCAAACAGAGGTGTGGCCTGACCAGATCTATCGCACAGAGCTGGCAACCACCAATGGAGATGAACCTCTTTTCAAGCCAATTTCCACATCTGCTTCAGAATCCTCTGGGCTTTAACTCTTCATGAGAATAGGACAACAAAGCAAGCTCTCCGACCTCCACATTACACATCACTCTACCCCAACATTCCCACCTCCAAGGTCCCTTCTGGAATGCGCTAAACCATTGCCACTTCTCCATGTGATTAGCGAACTTGATACCAATCCAACCCTGGATCCAACTCCTTCACACTCCGTTTAGGCCTCTCACAACTTTTCGTCATTCTTGCTTCCCACAAGGGGATTGTGAGAGGTTAAAAAGGGCGTGTGAACATCATTTCCCTTCTAAAACTACCCCAACAAACAATGTGAAACATTTCAAAGGTTCAAATTAGTCCATCCTAATCGACAAGCGAGAAATAAATACTTAAACAAGATTATGTCCACAATCCTACCGCTTATGGAAACAAATTCTCTGAGGTCATTAGAAACACTAAAAATCAGTAAGCCAACAAGTAGGGTATGGTAAAGAACCACTCCTCAATAAGCTAATACAGAGCAGCCTAATATCCACTTGTGATTTGAGTTCCCTTGCTTAATAAGCTTGTGTGCCTTTTCATTAAGCCGCCAAAACTTTGGAATAAAAGTGAGGACCAATCCAACAATAAAGACATAGCCGCTTGAATTCAACAAGGGTGCTGTAAGTTGTAAAATGAGAACTAATTGAATCCATCGTGTCTCAAACAGTTAATTTTCATCCCGGAAATATAAGAATTAACAATCACACTTGAACACCAAAACACCGCATAAAATATAAGGACCTAACCTAGCCTTTCCTTGAAACACAGAAGAGAATAATACAGGAACAAAAGAGAAGAATGAAAAACAAATACTAACATATAGCCAAATCACGAGTAGATCACTATCCGGCTGATTTACGTGGAGAAGCAGTTCTTTCAGTTGAACCTTCATGTCATTTAAGTTCAACGTTCTAGATAAATGCTACTTAGAGCATCTGCAATGTAATAATCAAAATCAAAAAATTGATAAAGTTAGCAATGTATGCTTAAAAAAGTGCTCACATTGTAAGAATCAAAGTTAGCAACCTCCTAACCAATAATAATATTTGGGCATTTGAATAATCACAAGTAAATGAATAATCAAAAGCTGAAGTGGCAAGTTTTGATTATTCACTTTTGATTATTACATTGCGGATGCTCTTATACCTCCATAGAGTCCCAGTGATAATCCGGCCTTGTACAAGTATGCAAAAGCTTAAAATAGTTGTTTCTCAATAAATGGAAGTGGTTACCTATCTAATAACGCTATGACATCAATAGAAGGATCTATGCAATGCAGGTCGGAAATATTGCCACACGTCTACAAAGAGGAATGATCCATCAGTTGGGGATTACATGGGGTACTGTTGTTGTCCACACAGTGGAATGAAGATAAACTAATTCAGTAATTTCAAAATTGTTGCATCTAGTTTGGCTCTGAAGCCTGAAACATGAATCTAAATCAGACGAGGAAGGTGGAATAACAGAGATTTATCCTGCATAATTTCTAAGGAAATAAACCCATACCTAATCCAAGAAGGAAAGAAAGAAAGAAGGGGCAAAAAATTGAGCACCGATCTGCTTCCAAGCTTTGATCTTATCGAGCATCAGAGAAATCAAGCATAACAATCAACTATAGTACTTTCCACAGTCTGCTAATTTTATACTAATTATAATCAGCAAATATTAAAAAAAATCGTCCTAGCAGCACAATTAGCGCACACTAAAGATCCAAACAACTATTAAGCATAAGTACTTTAGGAACATGTGTCCACCTCGCTGAGCCAAAAAAAAAAAAACATTTGTCCACCTCCGCAACATGACATTGACATGTCACCATTGGCTACATGGATCTCACCTCAAGAATCCATAACCACCTGAGGATAGATCTCCAGAATGTCACACTAAAGATCTCACCCATTGCAACTTGTAAGAGAGATCTGCCCCGTGAGATCTGTGAAGCTTAGTCTCCAGTTCACACTAGGCTCCAGCCTCCAGGACAACCTAGCTGGTGGCAGGGCTTAGGAACCCTATGGAGGATTGTGTCTTGGAGGCTAGAGTTTATATAGATTCTTGAGCTGAGATCCACGCAGAACATAGTGAAGGTCAATGACTCCAACGTCTATGCCCTTGGCAACAGTTTGGAAGTTGGAACGTATCAAAAACTCCAGAGAACCAGAAAAACCTAGAGATGTTAGTTAATCATTACATGGAATTCTTGCGAAATACCTAACCAGCACGAGTCCAGCTATACATTCTTCATGTATGTTCCAAAGAACTTGGAAACGATTAGACTCGGACTTCAAAACTTAACATTGATTTGTAAAAATAGTTACCCCGGCATATGTATCATATTCAACTGGAACTGTACTTCGCTAACTGTTATAGTTATAACTTATCACTCCATTCAATGCAACTAAGTTATAGTTTAGCTTAACAATTAGCGATGAGTGAAAAGGCTTCCTTTGGGATGCGGAGTGGAACCTCTTTGACTCGGTTTGAAGATTATAATTAACTGATGTGGGACAACCTGCCACTCTACCACACTTGTGATTCCCAACTCGCACATGGCCAGGTAAACAAAGTATACATAACTTGGAATCACAAGATTCACAACTAAATGAAGTGCACTTATGGCTAGGGGTGTAAACGAGCCGAGCTTCGGCGATCTCGAGCTCGGCTCGTTTACTTAACGAGCCCAAAACTCAAGCTCGAGCTCGGCTCGAGCCCTAATGAGCCGAGCTTAGCCATTTACTAAGCGAGCCTCTCTTAATCAAGCCGAGCCTCCCTTAACAAGCTGAACTTTTGTCGAACAAGCCGAGCTCTACTCGGCTCGTTTACTAAACGAGCCGAATACTCGAGCTCGAGCTCAGCTCGTTTAGTAAACGAGTCGAGCTCGCGAGTAGCTCGGCTCACTTACAGCCCTACTTATGGCAAAAACAAGGAAAAATCAACCAAGAGACTCTTGCCCAAAATCCTCTAATATCGTAGCCCCTAGGACCGATATACAATGTTGAATATAGAAGGAAATATACAGCAGATTTTCAAATAACTAGTTGACATGTTGAATAGAATCCACAACAACAATGTCCTCAATATAGCATCATGTCATTTCCAAATCTCCTGCAACATCAAGTTGAACTTATTGCAATTTCATTAGATCCCCATTAGTTAAACGGTACCATAAAAGGATAAAAAGAAGTTAATGGTTTACCCAAACAAACTAGTTAATTCCCATGCAAATGTTCGTCGGTCAGTATAGGAGCCATAACAAAGAAAGCAACCACATTAAAGAGAATATGTGATTATGCGCACGAACATCGCCATCCAAATATTTTCACCTGTCACATAATGGTACCGAGACATAAAAACCTCAAAACTTTATGTACGATATTCAGTAATACTTGGTAATTGAAAAATCCACGTCAGATCAAAACAAAATATGGGTCAATGCTTAAGATCTTGTTCTTTTGGGAGATTCAAATCCTCTGGGCACGGCCTCGAGTAAACTTTCTCTATCTCTCTCCACTCATTACTCTCAAAAATCTCCCTCAAAACCCCCCAAACGAACAAAGCCTAAGTCACTGGCAACTGAAACCGTGAGAGCAAGGCATTCCTTTTTGGCTGGTTATACTGGTCTTCTGATGCAAACACAGAAGTAGTTCTCCTTAGCAATGAATCCAGCCGGAGAGACATCGTCACTTCTCCATGAATATATATATCAGGACATTCATTCAATACTTAAGGTTAACAAAGAAGTGCACAAAGTATTTAATAACTATTAGCACATAACTACAAATTAAAAGAGAACATGAACATCAAGTTGAGGTAAAGAAATGTCCAAATTTGTTCAAATGTAGCATTTTCCAGCGAACAATTTGAGCTATTATGTAATTGCATGAATAAAACATTTATTCTTTACCTAGAAAGCTCAGGATGAACAAAATGATAGTTGCCAAACAGGTTTCTGAAACTATCAACTAAGAAATAGATTAATCACACATATCTTTGATCCACAATTCAAGAGTTTACGGAGTAGAAAACTTACCGATAGCGTGCTGCATGAGCCCAATTCAACTCTTTCCTCCATATCCTTGAAACAGGAAATAACCACAATCAATTATGATGTACAAGTTTCAAGCCAGCAATAAACAATGTTGAGGAAATCTTTACCTTGCTTACATAATGGGATGGGATTTGGTTCAAAACTATTGACCGCAACCTTAATCTGTCAAGCATCTCTGTGACAAAGCCTGAAAGAGTGTCTGGGTGCAGATATGGACGTGCATTTTCATGGGTTGGGAGAAGGGGAAGGGGGAATGTAAAATCAAGAACCATATCCATGTCAGTCCAGGATAACACTCAACAATCAGCTATATTGATGAAGCCTCCAATCAAACAATCAGAATTCCCTTCGCATCAAATCTCTGGTTGCACAACCCAAGTGCAGATAATGCCTACCAACAATGACTGTATCAAAGAAAGAATGCTCCATTGATAAATTAGATATGAAGGGCAATAGTAGTAGCTATACCGAAAGCCTGAAAGCTTCTTCAATTTCTTTACCCTAAGTTATAGCCGCCAAAATAGTTCAACGAGGTATGGTATCCATGTATCCCACAATATGGTAACATAACAAATAGTCAAATAACCTAGAAAATGTTTTTGAAACGCTTGCATTTCTCATTCAGGTTAATCTTCAAATCAAAACAATGCAACAAAATTAAAAGGATGCCAATAACTAAAACGCACAGTAGATATACCAACAATGTAGCAACTCCAATTAGCACGCATAGAAAGAACTACAAGCTAAATACTGTGAATCACCTCAGAATCGATTACAACTACAAAGCCCTAAATCGAAAAGGAATTATAAAAAAACGAAAAACAGCAAAGAAACAAGATCAGACGCTATGTTTGTATGGGTGCACGAATCCAAACACACCCATGAAGATCAAGACATTTACAACACTACCCTCTACTCTCTCACCCCTCATTTCCTCTTCCTCGTTGCAGCTACTTTCTTCGCCGGCGACTTTGCCGGAGCTTTTTTAACCGGCGCCTTCTTAACCGCAGCTTTCTTCACCACCGGCTTAGGAGCCGCCGCCACTTTCTTCCCCGGACTAGTTCTAGTCGACGTCCTAGCCGCCTTAGCCGGTGGCTTCGCCTTGGCCTTCGGCTTCGGGGCCGCCTTGGGCTTCACAGCAGCCGCCTTCGACTTCACCACAGCTTTCGGCTTCGCTGCTGCCTTCGGCTTAGCAGCAGGAGCAGCTTTCGGCTTCACCGCTGCCTTCGGCTTAGCAGCAGCAGCTTTCGGCTTCGGCTTCGTGGCTGCCTTAGGCTTCGGCTTGGCCGCGGGGGCTTTCTTCTTCTCGGGCGCCTTGGCCTTCGGCTTCGCAGCAGGAGTCGGCTTCTTCTTAACAACAGCTGGTTTCGGCTTCGAGGCCGGCGCAGGAGTCTTGCTCGCCGGAAGCTTATAAGAATTCTTAACCTTCACGAGCTTACCAGACGCGGTCAATTTCCTCAATTGAACTAACAGCAACTTCTTGAAGTTGGACGGCAAGTCCTTGTACTTCTCTTCCAGAAACTTAGTTATCGCGTACTGACTCGATCCGTTCTTCTCCTTCAACGACACTATTGCCTCCGTTATCATCTGCACCATCACAGAAACAAATATCAGATCTACAAATTCCAAAACCAAATCACTAACTAATCTCTAATTACGCCTAAATCTCCGCTAGTTGCACAACTGAATTATCAAAATAACAAACACAACCAAAAAAAGAAGAAGGTAATTGATTATGCGTAAATTTGTAGTACCTCAATGTAAGAAGGGTGAGTGGAAGCTTTTCTCTTCTTCGGAGCAGCAGGAGCTTTCTTCGGCTTCGCCTCCTTCTTGGCCTTCGCCGGCGCCGGCGCCGGTTCTTCCGCAGCCTCCGGCTCGGTAACCGCCTGAACCGTCTCAACTGCCACAACTACTTCTTCAGTCGCCATTTGGGAATTCAACTGGGATTAGGGTTAGGGCTGGGCTGGACAAAGGATTTGAAATTTGGATGGGAATTTTTTATCTCCGGTGGTGGTGTGAGGACGATGAACGGAATTGAGCGGATTTAAATAGTAAAGCGTAAGAGAAGACATGCCCAGGAGCCGAGCGCTGATTGGTGGAAGAAGCGGCACGCGGATCGCTGGCTTTGGGAAATTTTAAATGTAGGTCGTTGGATATTTTGTTATCGACGGTTAATAGCGATGGAAAATGAACCTTGGATGGGGGGTGAGCAAGAAAGGAGGTTGTTTAGGTGACTTTAGGTGTGTTTTTGTGCTCCACTGATTTGATCATAACTCGAGCTGTACTGAATGGAATTTCGTGAGGTTTTTTGGGACTTGTAGGAAATTATGTCAGCTTTACAATGAGGGTTCACTCGGACCAAGGTGATGAGGGAGTTGGGAGAATTCTGGGTTTGAAGGTACATTGGTCATGGGGAGAGTTTGGTTGGAGTTTGTTGAGGTTTTGAGGTGTTTAAAAATAATGCTTGGAAGTAAAATGAAATTTTGGAACCAGATGTGATAATAGGCTTGTAGATGAATCCGTTAGTTCAAGAATCGTGAAAATTGGATTTGTTTTGACCGTAAAATTGTTTGTTACGAGATGGAAGAAGATGAACAAATTTATAATTAGGCCAAATATGATACACAAAGTGATATTTATCTCATCAACCAAAATCTATTGCAACCATTCCTTTTGTGCTGATTATGTGGACTTACGATCAACCTAAAAACATTCATTCTAAGCTGTTCGTAAATTAACCCAAGTCCTAATAGAAACAAATTTAACAATCACCATTATAGTACGTTAAAAGTTGTTTATTAAATGACTTTGTGGCATAGTTGGAATGTCTAAATTCTTCTAGTTAGTTCTATCAACTCCTCGTTGATCTCAATCTTACTCCATAAAATAGGCACGTAGTCGATTCTGCAGCATTTGCAGTTAGGTTTTGCCCTTCGTAACGTTTCCATGCAATTTAACTATACTAATAAGTCAAAATAATATCATTAGCCTCCTACATGCCATTTGAAGGGGCTATGGCGTTGATTATTTCTCAACAACTCAATGTCGTCTCCATTTCCAACCAGCAAAATCAAATAAATGCGTGACTTTTTAACTTTTCTATGTGCTTTAATCATTTTATTGTGCATTGCGGCCAATTTTATTTATATAAATATTTATGAAACACTATTCCTAAATCACATACGAGTTCTAAAGATGAGGGGCATATGATTTTTTAAACTTTTCTACGCGTTCTAATCATTTTATTGTGCGTTGCGGCCAATTTTATTTTATGTGGATGTATGTAACACTATTCTTAAACCACATATGAGTTCTAAAGATGAGAGGCATATGAACTAACCAAATATAGACTAAAAGATCATCTAGTCTTATCTTTATATAGTGTCAATGATGTTTTTAAACAAAAGTTTTACATTGTATTAGCAAGTTTTTTATTTGTAGTATGTATTGTTTCATATGCTTGCAAAGATATTACTCCTAATGATAAACAATTTACTTTATTCAAGTTACTTTGTGGGTGCACATAGAAAATTTGTGGCTATGTAGATATGTGAATGAACATATATTTGACTCGCTATTTTTATGAAAGTAATCAAATTAGTTACATAGCATCAAAGGACATTGAAGTTCAAAATTATCATTAAAATAACATTCCATCATTGACAATAAGTTTTTCTTTTCTTTTCTTGTATATGTGCTTAAAATTTCTCAAAATAGTGTAAGAGATACATTAAATAAATTATCTTGGCCATTGTCAATCATATGAGTCATTCTTTTAACCAATGCTAAAAATGATATTGTAAATGTGTCACACCAACAAATAACACATGCAAGTACTTGACTTGGCTAATAGTGTCATCAATATATTTGTTCACGCGTTTTTTTCTAAATGTGTGATATTATAGTGTTCAGTTAACATATGCGTGTAATTAGAAATCACACGTGGAAAACTGAGCAAGTGCAATGTCATTATTGTCATGTGAAATTGATGGCATTAATGGCGGATATTGTTTCATGTTTAAGGATGAGGAGGTTTGCCCTAACATACCTACAAGCAATTAGAGGTTCTCATTTATCTATTGGGTCACATCAATGATTATCTATTAGCTCGCAACAAATTAGTTGATGCTGGCTCAACTTATCATTCCAATCCCAACCCTTTTTCTTCTTGGCTATAATAAACTTTGTCAAACCAACTCGTTATTCAATTCAACCCATGAGGCTCTAATTGAGAAGACACGAGATCATGTAGTTGAAGAAGTTGTACACTCGATTAGGCACAAAATAAATGTTAACATGTGTTTAATTAGAAGTTGAGTGTACTTGATGATATCAATGGGGCGATATTTAAAATGCAACCTAATTTTACAGTGTCCTAAATGCTCATTGATAATGAACGGAGCAAATAACAAACATTTACGATGATGTGGCATGGTAACTTAGGATTTCAAATTGACAATCCCATGACTCTTTCTTGCTATAATTACTTATATATCTTATACACAATCAAAGGACAAACTGGAAATCCATATTAACGATTCACATACTTTAAGTTGACTATGATAAAGGACGTTCAACTATCTTAAGAACGACGTTGCCATGTCTAGACTATTTATACATTCATGTACATAAATACACACGCGCAATCGTGTCACGATGTTCCTAATAAATTAGAAGTAAGAGCCTTACACATATATCACTTCTATATATGATATGAAATATACCGTCGCTGACTTGAATTGCACATGACTTGCAACTCAACCAAGTTTCATGAATTGCTCATAATTTGTCTTCCTTGGATACGGAGTAACTTGTATAATAAGAGAAGTAATTTTTTTTTTTATCAAGAGCAAATTTAATTCCAATAAGTCTAACGGCACTTATATGAAATAATCATACCAATCAATAAGAGTTAAATCTACTAAAAAATAGAAAACAAGCAAAATCATAAATGGGCATAGAAGCGCCCAAAGACGCATTACTGCAAAAGTAGACGATGCGGCATTGGGCCCATCATAGAATCGGTAGATGAGCAAACCATTAGATCGGTCTTTTAAAGGGCTAATGTTGGCATTCACGGCGTAAGGGACGAATCCTTCACAGCCACAAAGGGATGTTCCAGTGCAAGTTTCTGCTAGCACTTCGAAACTCCAGGTGCGGTAGTTGACCAAACAACCCATAACAAGCCAGACCTCCTTGCAAGCACACAAGCCGAGATCTAGTAAAACCAGTTCGGATAGAGACAACACCACCAAAACTCGATCAACCGCCGCAGCACCAGAAGCAGTCAAAACCAAACGGTAGATACCAACAACCGACCACACCACAACACTACTACCGAAAGCGAGATCCAGCAGCCACAACACACAAAAAAAAAAAATTACCCACCACCAACACCCACCAGATACAGGGAGAACAGACCGGGACAAAAATCCGGATGGAGGAGGACCTTGCCAGAGAAGAAGAGGCACAAAAACGGCATAAAAAACAGACTAATTATCTCCTAATCCTCCACAAATCATAATTATTACCTACCAACCGAAAGCCAAAAGAGCACGGTTGCCTCCTAATCACCACAGACCAGATCTGAGCTCGATGTGGAAGACACCACGATACACGAGCCACCAGAGCTGAGCTACGTTGCCGGGGTCGCCTGGGCTGAAAACTACAAAGTTGGAAAGGGTGTGGGAGATTTGAGGTCTACGGTGCCGGAAGGAGGGGAGAGAGAGGTGCAAAGGAAGAGGAGAAATGGGGGTGGAGGTGGAAGAGGCGGCAGCCTCACCCTCAAATAGGGCTGTAAATGAGCCGAGCTACTCGCGAGCTCGGCTCGGTTCGTCTCGTTAAGGCTCGGCTCGGTTCGGCTCGTTTACTAAACGAGCTCGAGCTCGAGTATTCGGCTCGTTTATTAAACGAGCCGAGTGGAGCTCGGCTCGTTCGACAAAAGCTCGGCTCGTTAAGGGAGGCTCGGCTCGATTAAGAGAGGCTCGTTTAGTAAATGGCTAAGCTCGGCTCGTTAAGGGCTCGGCTCGATAAGGCTCGAGCCGAGCTCGAGCTCGACTTTTGGGCTCGTTAAGGAAACGAGCCGAGCTCGAGCTCGCCGAAGCTCGGCTCGGCTCGGCTCGTATACACCCCTACCCTCAAACGAAACCCTAGCTTTGGAAAGTTTAGAGAGAGAAAAGAGAGAGAAGGAGAAGCAAAGGGCGGGCGATTATGAGAAGTAAATTCAACTATTTTTATTGTTCCAAAATCAATTTCATCGGTTCTTTAAGTCGTTTGAGAGCCACATCTCCTATTTATAGAGTTTTGAATTACATCGCATTCATCGGAGTTGCATTATTTTGAAATTTACCTAAGGATGCGTTTGGATTAAATCAATTATTATTTAACACCAGTATTTATCGACAGATTATTATTTATCTTTTAATTAAAATATTGGAATAATACATTTTGTCTTTCGTGATTTTTCATTTATATTTGTAATATTTTTTACTATCGAGACTATGCTCGCCAAATCGAGAGGTTAATCACAAAATAACACAAATTTAATAAGAAAATTTAAACCATAAATATTGGGGGATAAAAGACGTTTTTTTTCATCAGAAAAAAAAAATAAAAAATGGAATGGCTCCAACCGTGTTGGAGACGTGTCTCAAAAGTAGGATTAGGCACAAACCGTGTTGGTGGCCAGATGTTACTTTACCAGAGTAGTTAAAATGCAAGATTATTTCCCTCTTTTTTCTGGAATTTTGACGTAAATCCCACGTTTATTAGGAAATCCAAACTGGATTTACATAATCGACGTCAGACCTTAATCTTTACATAGGATTTACAAAACCTGTAAAATTCCAGCTGGGCATCTCATAAATGGGAAAATCAAAATAAATTTCCACCTAGGAATCTCATAAATGGGAAAATCAAAATAAATTTCCAGCTGGGCATCTCATAAATGGGAAAATCAAAATGAAATCTACAGCTGGGAATGAGCAAAGCTGCTACGGAAAGGATCTGGATCCTCCATGAGGATTCCTCCCCCGAAAAAGTTTGGTTTTAATTCGGACTATTAATTGTTAAGATAAATGGTTCATGAAAATTCTCACACCATCGTCACACAGAGAGGAATCCTCATAGAGTATCCAGATCCCTACAAAAATCAATAGGAAACCAACGGCCATGCGGGGTCCATTCTTGGTCTCGCATAGATGACCCGAGCTATTCAATAATAAAAAAATCAATTGGGCCCATTAAAAAACTGAGCCGTTCATTCAGATTGAGCTGATTTTTCACGGGCTCACTTGATTTTTTAAAAAAATTATTAAATGGCTCGGATCATCCATGCGGGCCAGAGTAAGCTCGCGTTGCCGTCGGTTTCCTTAGAGTTAAAGGGGTTTTTAGTTAAATAAGCCAATTGACTTATTTTTTTGTTTTTATTATTATTTTTTTTTTGAATTTGATAAAATTTTTGTTAATTTTTTTGTGAATTATTGTGTTGTCATGATGAATTTTTTTTTACATTTGGACGATAATTTTTTACTTTTTTGATTCATCACGTCGAACCAATAATTCACAAAAAAATTGACGCGTAAATAACAAATTGGATTTTTTTTTGAATATATAAGTAAAAACAAAAAAACAAAAAACCAATTGGCTTGCTATTTTCGGGATGAGTCTGTGATTTTAAGACTCCCGCCAAATAGTGTCGGGTCCAGGCCCTAGCTGGCATATAAATACTGTGCATTGATCCTTGAACCCTAAACTGTTCGTTACCCAAATCCCGATTGACGAAATCCCAACGGCTAGGGTTTTGGTCCTCCAGACGGCAGTCTCTGGTAAGACCTCGTATCCGCCATACGTTCACTTGTCATCTCTCATTGCCTCGTTCGTATGAGTCGTATTTAACTTGAATTTGACATGTTCTCATCGAATGTGGCGAGCGTGTATACATATTTACATGTACTAATGCATGCTTGTGTATTTCTTTTATGGAATCGTCTTTTGTATTGATCTCGATAGGTTTTTACTTATTTAACGCTTAGGTTTCAACGAGGTTCGGAGCGAAAGCAGTTCGCTCTGATCAAGTAACTCTGAAAGGCTGTAAGCAGCGGTGGAGCCAAGAATCGAAGTCTAAGGGGGGCAAACAATGAAAATAATCTGGTACCGTACGGTTATTTTTGCGATATTAAATCTGGTAATTTGAGTTTTTATGGGACGATTTCAATTACTTGAATAATTGATCTTGAGTATTGTTTAATTATGGTTGAAAATTTATAGTGTTCAAGATGAAAATTTAATGTGTTGAAGACGAAAATTGTTCTTTACTCTTTTAAGTATGGTTGAAAGTTCATAATCCTTCTACAAATATCTACCAAAATTCAAACTATACGTACAAATAAAAAAATGTTTGGGGCCGGGGCCTCATCCGGCCCCACAATAGCTCCACCACTGGCTCTAAATGGGGTTCACATTTGTTGCGTATAGTGTAGGTATCTGGAATTTAGAATGCCATGTTGTATGTGTTGTCACTTGTTTGGTTTGCAGTTGTTTGATGCTGTGTTGGACTGTATTATGGGAAGCTAGAATATTCTGGTTCTTCCTTAATTACTCACCGCAGTCAGCAGTGCAAGCCGTAGCTGGCTTTGGAGTTACCACGCACGAGAATCGTGCTTTAATTTGGCGAATTCATTTTTTGAGCTATGTCTCAGAGAATTTATGTGCCACGAAGCTGCATTGGTTTTTTGGTTTCTGACTAATCTGCATTATCGTTGTATTTGGTCATTTTGTCGGCAAATCACTTTAGTGGGCAATTGTGGAATTTTTGAGATACTGATTTTTTTTTTTCTCTGAAATTTTGGGTAGACGTTTAATTTTGGGGATCTATTGATAGTTTGATACTACCGGGGTTGTTAATTCATGCCAGGCGTTTTGAAGTGTTTTTTGTGTGTGTCTGTTTTATGTCTTTTAAAGGGATTGTAAAATTCTCTTGCTGGAAGTGTTGCTGTCAAACAAACCTCCTCCAATTCGTTCATGTGATAGGATCAAGAGACTGGTTGTTGTTTAGTCATCATAAGATACTCATTGTTACAATTGTCTTATTGTTCAGTAGAAGTTCCTTTTATGTCATGATTACTTCTTAAAGTACTACGCAACTCTAATATTTGAATAATTGGAAACCACATTGTGCCCATGGTCTTAGGCCCCCCCATACATTTTGTTTGTCTAGTGCATTTGAAATGGTCGGGTAGTACCTAAAGGGTGTTTGAGATGGAACTGCGCAGAAGTAGCTGTTCGGACCACTGCAATAACCCTTTTTGCAAAACTTTTCCGCAAATGTTGAGAACTTACTTGGCTTCCTTGGTTGGCTCATTGCTTAGACAAATGTAGTCCCTCCCTGTTTTGACTCTGCCTTATTCTGCGTTGCTTTAAACAAGAGTTGCCTTCGTCACAGGTATAGCAGTTTTGCCATTGTCCGGGTCCCTTCAATTACTATCATTCTCTATGGATACTTCGATATTTTTTTCCGGTAATATAATCTCTTTCCAAGTTTGTGGAGAAAAAATGTCTCACCTTCCTACATTAATGTTCACTAGAGTTTTTTCAAGTTTGTGTCCGATAACTTTGTATTCTGATTATGAAACTCTTAACTCTTGTCCTGTTGGGAAATCATTACGTTGCTTCGATATTTGGTCTAATACTGTGGAAAGGAGAAGTGAACGGAAGAGATGAATAGTAATGTTAAAAGGTGAAGTTGATCTAACCGATTTCATCAAAGGTCTTTGATCCTTCACACATAACAAGCATAGGCCGCGCCACTGCGAGTATGTATCAGATTTCAAAGCAGGTCAGTGCATCCCTTGTTTGTGGGAAGCAGAACTTTGGTAGCTAAGCAACCTTGGTGGCCAAGGAATTCTTGGTAGTCAAGTACTTGGTCAAGACTCGGAGCATTCTTTGGGTTTGAAATCGAGCCCCTCCAACTGGTTCACTAACAGAAGTTCGCGTGGCAGTTTGCTTTGTACTTGCTGCACAGTTTGCTTTGTACTTGCTGCAATCATTGTGCAGCTCAGAATAGTTTATCACTATTTGCACAATCACAGTTGGAATATTTTGCTTAACAGATGATCAGATGAATTTTCGTCAAAGATCTACTGGTATAATCTGTACTGATATTGTGGAATTGTCTCAAAAAGTTGCGCAAACTCTCAGTCACTTATAATGACGTTCACTTGTGTCTATTCATGGTGTTAACATGGTAAAGTGAGTCTGAACTATGTCTATTGATGCCTTGATGGTACTAACATGGGTATCAATATTCTGTGTTGACTTGGAACAGAAACTGGAGGCTCCACCTGGGGAAAACCGGAGGTAGTTAAGACCCATCAACTGCAACATGATCATAGTTCCTGAAATGATTGGTGGGTCATTGGGTTTTACAACGGGAAGACATTCAATCAGGCTGAAATCAAGGGTGAAATGATTGGTCATTATGTTACTGGGTTCTCAATCTCTTACAAGCCTAGAAAATGTAGTTCCCTCGGCATTTTAACCTTGCTTTCAACAATAACTGCCTTCATTACAGGTATAGTTGTTTCTTTATTGACAGGGTCCCTTCAATATCTATTGTGCTCTTTGGATACTGTTACTTTTTTGTCGGCAATATAAATGCCTCAATCTGTTACATTAGCGTTTATTACCATTTCTGCAAGTTTGCCTCCCAGAACATTGCAGTTCAATTAAGATAATTCCTGTCCTGTTGGAATTTTTTTATTTTACCTTGATATTTTGTCTAATAACGTGAAAAGGAGACGAGAACGAAAGTGATGAGTGGTAGCCAAGCAACCTCGGTGACCAAGTAAATCTTGGTAACCCAATATTTGGTTAAGACTTGGAGCATTCTTTCCTGTCAAGCCCATTCAATTAGTCCACTGCCAAAAGTTCATGGGCCAGTTCCCTTGATGCTTGTGATAAAACTACCAAATTGTTTGGGATGATATAGAAGAAAGACCACATGGATAGGTAACCAAGTCTAAACCTTACCCATTCGTTCATTTAATATGTCTTACCACCGAGTCAAAGTGTTAGGCAGAGAGAAAACCTAAAAGCA
The DNA here is from genome assembly GCA_019656275.1 of Rhododendron kiyosumense. Classification (NCBI taxonomy): domain Eukaryota; kingdom Viridiplantae; phylum Streptophyta; class Magnoliopsida; order Ericales; family Ericaceae; genus Rhododendron; species Rhododendron kiyosumense. Next base: position 105,826 of record BPLS01000561.1, read on the forward strand.
AGCTAGAGAGAAGGAGGAACTTCTCTCTATCATGGGTTAGAAAGACAAGCGCCTCATTCTCTCTAGCTTACTTTGGCTTACTATTTCCCCATAATTTTTTTGGTTTCTTTTTGTCTTCAATGGGGAAAGTTCCCGGATAAAAGAAGTCCTTTAACCGAACACCAATAAGAGAGTTCCATGCAGGTTTGGTTCATAATCACCATGAAACTACTGGGCACCATAGTTTTGCATCTGGAAGAAATGTAGTTTGAGCCCCAACTCAGCTAATGCCTAATGGATTTCCAATCTCTAGGCATAGACAATTTGGAGGACTTATGTGAGTGTGAAAGACATTTAAATGTGGTAATTTTGGGAGCCAGGAGCCCATGGAGTTATTGTTGGTTCAGGGGCAAGGGGTAAGTCTCGTTTGGCTTTATGTTGAGTTTCGGTGACGGTAGTGAGTACTGCTTGCGGTCTCATTGTGGAGGAGGGGACTGATGCTGGTCAAGGTCGCCATGGTTTGGAAGCTCTCAAAGCTTTGTTAATGGAGAATTGTAGCTTTCAAGCACAATGTAAAGCACAATGTCTGAATAAATTTGATTTCTCTCCAGGCAATTATCAAGCACAAAATGTCCTCCTGTAATTTTGTTAGGTTTTATCATGTGTTGGAACTTAATCTTCCTGTTTTATCTTTTTGATATTACATACCTTCCTGTCTAATATCTTTATTAAGAATTTGATTGCATACCTCTACTGATGATTGTTTAATGTTACCCTGTCCTAGTACGGTAGTACCTGGAACCATATTCTCTGGTTAAGTTGAGAATGACTTTCTTGACCACAAAATAAGCTCACAACAAAACAATTTTGAGGTGACATATGCATGCCACTATTTATACTTGAAATCATTGTGTAGCCCAGAAGGGCCAGAACAGTTTAGCATCTATTTGTGGAAACGCAGTTAAAATCTTCTGTATAACAGAAGATCACATGAATTTTTGTGAAAGATTTGGGGTTGATCCCTACTGATATTTAAAGATGGTCTCACATAGATGTGCAAGCTCACTCGGTCACTTGCAATGACATTCACGTTTTTCTATGTATGGTATTAAGTTATTAACATTGTTCAAGTGAAAGGAAGTTCTCTCTCACCTGTATCTGCTCCTTTCTCTCTCTCGGAGCTCTTTCTTCTTTCTCTCTCTACTTCATCTGTTAGGGTTTCTCTAGGGGTGATGGGGCTGCCGCCCCTTGCTCCACCTCCTCCCCTCCTCCTCTGCTGGCCACCCCCCTCATCTCACCGCCCGTCATGTCCCTTCCCTAGCCAGATCCTTCTCCGCCGCCGCCTCCTCCTCTGTTAGCTCTTCTTTGCCCTCTCTCCACCGCCGCCACCTCCTCTCTGCCACCGCGCCACCTCCACCTTCTCCTCACCACCTGCCTCCACCTCCTCCTCTGTTGCCTCCCTCTGGTCTGGTGCTCGGGATAACTCTGATGGAGAGATGAAGTAGGGTGGATCGGCTCCCTCCGGCAATAAGTCACCAGCTTCTTGGGTGGCGTTTCGTTGGCGATTGATCCTTGGCCGGAGGTTCCTGAACCGGCTGTCTTTGGCTCGGTTTTTTCCCGGCTGGTCTCCCCAGTCCGGTGACTGTACCGGTCTGGTTTTTCTAGATCCGGTGGGCGTGGTAGGTGAGCGAATAAGTTTTCAGTTTGGTTAGGTTGTTTTCTGTTTTGGTTTGGTGTTGATTTCTTCTGTGCTTATGGCTAGGGTTTGAACTGGGTGTCCCTTTGAGCTCTACTACTAAAATCGGAGACGGGCCCTATACCCTGCATTTATGTATGGTTTGCTTTCGCAGTTTGTGCTTTGGAGCCTCCTAGTGGATGTGTTCCGGTCTAGGTTTTAGTAGTTTTGGTTCATTCCTGTATTTTTTGATGAAATTGTTGTAGCCTTCGGGCTTTTACCTTCGGGTTGTCAAATGAATTGATTGCCTGTTCAAAAAAAATAAATAAATAAGTGAAAGGAAGTTATATGCAGCGTATTTGTAACATTGTTTTAGCTTGGTACAGAAACTGGAGGCTTCACCAGAGGAAAAGACAGAGCTAGTTAAGACCCATCCATTTCACGATGATCACAGATAGTTCCTGAAATGCGTGGCAGCGTTAGGGGGGTTTATGAAGTGAAGATATTCAATCAAGGCCGAAATGATTGGACATTATGTAGCTGTCTCAATCTCTGTATTGTTGTCTATCAATTTTTACATTTGTCGATTAGCACGATCTTAAGTTTCAACGAGGTTCGAAGTGAAAGCCCATGGCTATGATCAAGTAATTTTAAAGGCTGTAAGTGGTGTTCACCTTTGTTACATATAGTGTAGTTAGCTGGAATTTTGTTTATAAACCTATGCTTTATGGATTGTTAGATTTGCTGTTGTTTGACTCTGTGTTGAACTTTTATATGGGAAGGTAGAAAATTTGGGTACTTCCTTAATTACACATGGAAGTAATTACATATGGTAGTGCCAGCCATAGTTGGCCACTTGGCCTGAGAGTTAACACACATGATCTTGCGCTTCGTTTTGGTGAACTATTTATTTGGGCAAGGTTTGCATCAATTTATTTGGGCAAGGTTTGCATCAATTTATTTGCCCGTCATTTTTTTTCCATTTATGTATTGCATCTTCTTTCCCTTTTCTTCTAATTAAGCTTCTGATTTCCTTCAAGTCAATCTGTTTTACGGTGGTATGTGGTCACTTATCGTAATCATTGTAGTTGGGCAATTGTCGAAAATCTGAGGTACTTATCTTTTGAAATCATGTGTAAAGGTGATTTTATTTTGGGGATCTGTTAATTCTGTTTGAGCGGTTAGTTCATGCCAGGTGTTTGGAAGCGCTCTTGTGTGTGTGTGTGTGTGCTGGTTTCACGGCTTTTACTGTCTTGTAACATTCTTTTGCTGGAGGTGTTGCTGTTAAATAAACCTCCTCCCATTCCTTCATTTGATTTTACCAATAGACTGGATGTTGTTTGGTTATCATGAGATACGCATGAATTAGTGCTATTGTTCCGTAGAAGTTCCTTTTAAGCCATGATATGATAACTTCTTAAATGCTACGCACTCCACCATTTGGATACCCAATTTTGCCCCATGGTCTTATGTCCCCCTTACATTTTGTTTGTTTAGTGCTTTTGAAATGGTCTGGTAGTACCTACAGGGTGTTTGCTTCCATGTATAGAAAACAATGCTGTTGGTGGGTATACCAGGAGTAGTTGTTCAGACCACTGCAATAAACTTTTACCAAAACTGTTTTCCAACAGTGAAGATTTACTTTGCTTCCTTGGGTGGCTAATTGCTTAGACAAATGTTGTGCCCTCTTACGGCTGTGCCTTATACCTTGTTGGTATAACTGATACTTAGCCTTTGCTACAGACTAACAGGTATAAATGATAGTTTCTTTGTCACGATTAATATCATGCTCATTGGATACTTTGATACTATAATGCTCGTTGGTTATTAGAATTTCTTCAAGTTTGCCTCTGATAACGTTGTTTCAGTTATGATACTCCTGTCTTGGGTTTATTATGTTGCGACAATGTGCTGTCTAATCATGTGAAAAAGAAGTGAACGAAAGAGATGACCCATAATGTGAAAAGGAGGAGAGAATCTACTGATTGCATCAAAGGTCTTAAATCCATGACACATGACAAGTATAGGCTGTGATATATATCATACCAACTTCCAAAGCAGGCCATTAGATCACTTGATTATGGGAAATGAAACTTTGGTAGCTAAGCAACCGTGGTGACCAAGTAAATCTCAGAGCATTCTTTGGGTTTGAGCCCATCCAATTGGCCAACTGCCAAAAGTTCATGCTGCAGTTCCCTTTGATGCCTGTAATTAAGACTGCCAAATTGTTTGGGGTAATACTTAAAGAAAAACCATATGGAAAACTAACCAAGTCGAAATCTTACCTGTATAATCATCTAGCATGTGTGCACCATGTCAAAGTATTAGGCAAAGAGAGAACTTAAAAAAGAAAGCTGGAGAGGAGGAGCTTCTATCTCTATCGTGGGTTAGAGACACAAGCACATCATTCTATAGAGTTTTATTTGGCTTCCTCTTTCCCTAGAATTTTTGGACTTCTGTAATTGTGAAAGACTTGCATATGTGGAAATTTTGGAAGGCAGGAAACACATGAAATTCTGGAAGCTTGTTGAGTTTCAGTAATGGCAGTGAGTATTGCTTGTGGTATGATTTCAATGGGAATGGGTGCTGGTCAAGGTCAACATGGGTTCAAAGCTCTCAAAGCATCGTTAATGGAGGATTGAAGCTTCTAGCACAATGTCTGAATAAATTTGGTTTCTCTGCAGGTGACTCTCAAACACACAATGTCTTTGTAATTTTGTGAGGATGGATCATGTACGTGAACATTCCCTGCCTATTTTATCCTTTATATCACATATCTGCCTGTTTAATATTTTTCTTAATCTAGATTGCATTCCTCCACTCATGATTAGTGTTCTAAAACAAGGAATTAATCGGTGATTAATTGGCGATTAATTGCTGGCAAGGCCTATCCTATTAGGTCTGACTAACGATTAATTGCCGATTACTAATTAACATGCACCGATTAATCTGATTAATCGCTCCAAGGTGGTTGACCGCCTGACTAGCGCCTAGCGACTTTTAGAACATTGCTCATGATGATGTAATGTTACTCTGTTCTGTATCAGGTACCATATTATGTGGTCAAGTTGCGCGTGACTTGCTTCAAATACCGCAAATTTTCAGGTGACTGAATCATGTCATTATTTTGTACTTGCTGCAAACATCATGCAGCTCAGAACAGTTTAGCACAAACAGTTGACATATTTTGCTTAACAGAAGATCAGCTGAATTTAGTTAAAGATCTAATGGCATTGATCCCCATTAATATTTTGACATTGATTAGCAAACTTACTTGGTCACTTGTAATGTCGTTCATGTTTGGCTATTGATGGTACTAAACATTGGTAAAGTGAAAGCAAACTATCTGGACTGTGTCTATTAATGGTATTAGTTATATTCTGTTGATTTGGAACAGAAACTGGAGGCTCCTCCTGGGGAATAACTGGAGCTAGTTAAAACACATCAATTGCAACATGATCATAGTTCCTGCGGCGTCATTGGGTTACAATGGAAGACATTCAAAAAGGCTGAAATCAAGGCTGAATTTTCTGGGTTCTCAATCCCTTACAAAGCCTCCAAAGCGTGACAGACCTGGTATCAATGTCACCCACTTCTCCAGGTTCAGAGTCCTCTCAGAGTATATTTTGCATGTCTGTGGCATGTCTACTGATTATCTTAAACTGGGTTATTGTTTTTTTACGCGCTTTGTCTTTTCTTCAATGATTGGAATATACTAGTCTTTGAAGCAGAAAGAAGCTTAAACCATACAGTTCGAATTAACTATTATATTTACTAACTTTGATTGAAACTTGCAGTGGCCCGCCCCACTTAGTACAAATTGGTCTGGTATTAGAATGTGTTGCACTGTGTTGTCTTTAGCTCACAGCCTTATTTTTCACTTTCCAAGCGATATTGGACGCATGACAAACAAATAAAAAGGCAATCTTAGATGGGTTCATGGATTTGTAACTTTTACATCCTGTTTTCATCTTGGCTTCAAGGCCTCTGGATACCTCACTCCTGGATCTGAATCACCGCTCGTGCTCCTAGTTGGTGTCGTTTAGGTGAGGAAACATTGACAATAACAACATGATTCGAAGAGAATTAGGTTGTCTTTGGAACTTTGGAAAAGGAAGAGAAAGTAGAGGACTATAATGATTTTCCTTATTGGTTTTTTTTTTCAATGGGGAAGAAGAAGAAAATCCAGACAAAACCATTGAATATTATTCTTCCTTTCTTTTTTTTACTAATTTTCTATCTATGGTTTTATGTTGTCATTTTCTTTGATGTGTTCTTTTAAACCAAAACATGGGAAAGTGATATTTTAGTCTTTCCTTTTTTACGGTGAAATTAAGGAAAGAAAGATATTACATTTTCCTTGTAATAACTTTCTCACTTTCTTTCTCTTTTCTTTTTCCTTCCACAAATTCCAAACACACCGTATTTGGAAAAACAAAAGAACCCCCATTGAAAGGAAAAACATTGCATCTTGTTTACGATGTTAGAGCAATAGTTGTCACAAGTTTTTGAATTTGATTCAATAGATTCATCAAATAGTTACATGGAATTTCAATTTTTTAAGTACCCTAAAAACTCAAAAGCTTGTACTGCGAACTGTTTGTAAATAAAATTGTTTGTGTTACCAATCTTGTAATCATATCTGTTTTTAAGAGACCCGACAGTGAAAACAAAGCACCATCAAGTAACGAGCCCATGTTAAAAATCATCACCACCTCTCTTGGAATTTTCAGGAGTCTTCTGGATCTCTCCGGACATTTCTGGAAACATCTAGACTACACTAGAATGCTCCGGAATTTCTATAGATGTGAGAATTTAGAGGGATTGTATGTGGGCATTTGAACTTGGAGTAGCCTCTGGGTTTTTCCGAACTTGTAAGGATGAATGTTTTTTCATTCTCACAATTCGTGTAAGAAATGGTTACAAGGTGTAGAACTAAGCAAGTGAAAACTGTGGTGCAGTTGAGGAAATTTGGTGTTATGCTACATTCAAAAAACAATAGAAAACAGTGTGACAGAGTGAAATTATGGGAATAGAATGTAGAACAGTGAAATGAAATGGTGAGTCTCTTGAACCGTCATTTCAACGTAGTTTCTGTTAATAATTGTAAAAAATGTTCCTTAATGAATCATCATTTCACCAATTTAGTTAAATGCTGATCAAGAAATTGCTATACCATGTTATAAACAAGATGACTAACTAAACGAACTCTAACTTGGAAGTTTTAACTATTTTCTTCTAGCTTTCTTGTTTTTGTAATGGGCCTAGACTGTGTGCCTTGCACGAAGTCATCTTACTAGTTATCGTTAAATATTTCCTTGAGCCTCATTAATTTTTCAGATTTTTCTGTGTTGATTCTCCGTGAACAGATTGAATCGATCTCATAATTTTGGCTAACTAGTTAGATCAAACTTGTTTCTGAACATGAATTGTATCCTCAAAATCATATTTTCTTTTTAGAATAGATATGATGAAACCATGCAATTGTGTTGATTGGGTACTACTGTTTTATTTTCAGGAATAATTTATGTACTGATGTTTAAAGATGAATGATGAAGCATAAAAATGGAACGATTCTGATCATTCGTGTGATGAGGCCCGATATGGATGACGAAGCATGAAAAAAGAACGATTTTGATCATTCGTGTGATGAGGTTCGGTGAGGGGTCCAGTTCCATTCCAAACTGGCGACAAACTAGTGCCCTTTTGTAACCATGTGAGCATGTGCTTGAGTAGTTGGCACAGTTTCTACCCATTGCTTGTTACTAGAGTAATAAAAATGAAGAGATGCTTTGAAATCCTGTATTCCTCTTTCACCAGTTTTGACCACGGACTCTTGTAAGAGGATGAATTTTTTAGCTCAAGTGTGCAATAACAAAACGGGGTTTGTTGGTGACCCCAATTACGGTTCGGTGGCTCTGTGCTTGGGAGTGAAGCTTTAGGTGCACATTGTCATAGTTTCAGCCAAAGGTCCTCTGTACCGAAATTTTTGATGTTCAGCTGCAGGATCAGCAGGATCAGAATCTCAAATCACTTGGTACATGAGTGCACCGAATTTCCGGTGCAGACGGTCTGGAGTCCATCATTTCAGCTATATGAATTGCGTGCTGTAATGGTGGGCTGGGGGTTGTGACCGCCGAATGAAAGACCCCACCATTTGATTTGTTTTTCACTGTCAGACTAGTGATTTGTGTTGCCCCAATCTCAGATGGGGAGAACTTCTTCTCCATTCTTGGTCTCCCCGTGCTCTTCTTGTAATCCTCACTATTGAGTCAACGCTAGTGATCAAATTCGTGTGTAAGAAACCAGCTCTATCTGGCATATAAAGATGCAAAAACAAATTGCTCGAGAACTGACAGTTGGAGTTTCAATGATATATGCATTCATTTTATGATTACAAAATTTGATTTGTCAACCACATGGTAGGAGCAATATTCGGATCGGTATTTTTTTATTTTGGCTTAAATTAGCTTCGTTTTGTTAAGATTCTTATTTTTTTAAGTACTTATTTTTCTCTTTACAAGAATGTCATTCTCTCACAATATATTACCTTTAATTTTAAGGTCGTCTATTCAAAACAAATGAGATCTAATGACATTGAAAAGCAAAAAGGTAAATGTCTCGGATTAATTTTAACGAGCTGGAGTAGACCCTATTTGACTCACGTCATGGGCAGTTGCTGTGTGGGCACAACAGGCCCCTGCCTAACCAGTTCAATCAACCAAAACTGCCTAACCAATTCAATGAAATAAGTAGGAGTGGGTAAAAAAGGCATTGATAGAAATTTTCAGGCATCGAATTGGTTCGATGGTACTACAAATCAAACACCACACCGGTCCCTGCAATCAGAGAATTTGGAAAAACCGAAACAGTTGAGCACAAACACAAAAATCAAACAAAAACAAAACATTCGAAACCCGGTTTGGTTAGAGAGGTTCAATGGTTTCATCACGGACTTTTCAGTTTTCTGACGCCATTAGCAAATGAGAAGTAAAGAACCCAAAAATAATAAAATCTTTGCAGTATCTGTTCAACTACTTCTACTTGGGAAAACAACTCACCCGGAAGTGTAAGGGATACTAATGGAATGAATTCATTTCAAATACTTTCTGGAATTGGATTTGTTCTCTTTCCAGAAAAGCCCACGCAGTAATGGAACAAAGGTAAAAAAATCAAAAACAGTATCAAAATTGATTGCCCCCTATTTTGGTCAACTGAGGAAGATAAATTGCAGAAATCCCTCTCCACGCGGACTCATCGATAAAAAAGTAAATGACTACGACGAAAAATCACGTCACCAGATTAATAGCTAAAAAAAGGATACTCCAAGCCAAAAAAAAAAAAAAACACATAATTGGAGTAAGGAACAGTCCATTGGACTCATCACTCGTGCACCTACTTTTAGAATTCCTAACCCAGTAATATCAATATATGAGGAGCAGTTCTCTAAAATGGAAACCTTTGTTGAAATGTGAGAGAGTACTTAAAAGGCAGCACCAGAGAAACCCAGGTTACATTTCTGATAATCAAAACCAAAATCCATGGACAAAAAAAAAAAACCTAAACTGTTTGAGAGACGAGAGAATGCCATACATGATGAGGACTGTTCTCACAATCATTCAGTCGGAATTCACAGAATTCTGTTCGACATGCTTCAAATCTGCCTGCCTCATGATGCCAATTCCCGAATACAAGAAAGTTGTTCCACATGCATCTAAAGCTTAAACGACAAAAGTATCTACATGAGCGATCCAAGCAAATCATGATTGAGTGCTGATGGATCCAACATGAAACTAATCATTGCGAAGCCATCCTCTAGGTTTGTGGTTGTAATTTCGGGTGGTTATGCTCTCCTTCATAAGTTACAATAAGCATTGAGGGGTCTTCCAAGCACCTCTCCACATGTTTCCTTGCAGGGCAACCCCGCATACTGCTACATTTATAGTATCCCCTGCTCAAAAATAAAAAGAGTGCTTAATTAAGTTCCTAAAATAGTTAAGTTCCAACGAACCCCACAACTGTACGAGGCTATAAACTAACAAGTACACGTATAAGCATATTCATCATCAACATACAACATACCAACATGATCCAAATATTGCAAAAAGTAAATTTAAGAGCCTACTTTGACATGTTTGCCAACGAAAACTGGTCTAGACTCTATAGTACACACCCAAATCAACTATGACACCAGTTTGTCGGTTAGCAGCAACATACAGTATCTACTTGAGAAGAAGCAAAGATATCATATGTCATTGTGAAATGGGTGAGTTGGTAAGTGAAGGGGGAGGGATTGGGACATAAGCTTACCATCCACATACAAGATACAAAAGACATCAAGAGTCGAGACTAAAAATGGAAAATCTATTGACAGCAGAAAGAAGAAAAAATATGCATCTCACAGTCATCAACACCAGCAGCAAGCCAAACTACTAGGCATCTAGTAAAACAAAAAAGAACATACCTCGGATGAGGAGAACCCTTAATGGGCTTCTGTCCATACTTCCTCCATGAATAGTCATCGGGAGGGATATCCGCAAGCTTGCTGCTGACCGCAGGTACCTTGATTGATCTCTTCACCCTATGTTTCCTGTTTTGATAACACAAACAAAATGAAGCAAATGCAAGGAATTAAAAACTAAGGAGCATAACAAATTGGCTAGGTGAGACCAATCTTTATAAATAAAAGTCAACCTCTTCTTTGAGCAGTGGCATCTACCACTACTCCCACATTTCGTGCTTCCATCATCTCCCTTTCCAGAACACCTTCGCTTGTGTAAGTGAGGATTTTGACCAGAAGAGCCAGCTGCACCAATTAAATTGAAGCCACTCCCATCCAAATTAGCCACACTGCTCCCATCTACACTCAATGAAGAGATAAAAGACCTGGTGGATGACATCGTGGGTGTACACGTGGAGCCATCAAAATTCAGATTGATCCCGCTATTACTTCTACGGTACATAATTTCCGCTTGCTGCTTCATCTGCTGCTGCTGCTGCTGAAGCTGGATCATCTCTTGCTGTTTCTGCAGCTGCTGTTGAATGAAATGGTGGTGTTTTGCCTGTGGTGTTTGCTGAGCAAGTTGAAGAGGGGTTTTTCCATTCAAAGGTGTATCAAACAACGGGTTCCCCAACGCAAGAGAATTTTTAACATGAGAACCCATTTCTTGAATTGGGTTTTGAAGAAAATTAATATGCGGGGGTTGATGATCTGTTCTGCGAATCGGATTGTCGAGCAGGAGGTTTTGCGGGAAAGCGGTTTGAATTTTCTTGACCTTTCTTACTCTTGCGTGACCCAATCCAGAATTAAGAAGAGAAACAACTCTCTTGAACCTAAACACAGCCTCTCCTGTTTCCACCATTATATTTCTAAGCTGAGTCTGATCTTGGGGCTGAGATAAGAGTCTTACAACTCTAAGGCTACACTCTACTGCTCTTCTGTTAGCTTCTTCAACTTCCTCCATCTCACCCCACTATACCAACCCAAAAGAAAACCCTAAAATCTACCCAAACACAATAACAGCACAAAATCACTAAAATCTACAGATTTGATGGATCCTCATTCATTCTTTAACAAAAATACCCCAACTACAAAAACCCATTTCGATGAAATCAATACCCAGCTCTTCTTCAATCTCTTCCATCCCAGCCCCCCCAAAAAACAGCCAAAGAAAACCCCCCAAAAAACAATGATACCAAAAAACAACACAAAAATTCCCAAAATCTACTGATTAGGTGGATCTTCAATCATCCATAACCAGATATAACAGAAACCCAACAGCTAAACAATCATTTTTTTCAGGAATTTCCAATCAGATTGAATTGGGTATCGAAAATGGATCAAAGAAGACAAACCCAGCCCAGATAGATTTACAGGAAAATAGAAGCTGCAATGAAGAAAAGGAAAGAGAAGGGTTAATAGAACATCAAAGACCGAACCTTTGTTGGAGCGTGTGGTCTGTCAAAACCCTAGGTTCTTTTATTTCAATGCCATGGGTGTGCGATTGGACGAAGGTGTGAAAGAGAAGACTTTTTCGTTGCTTGGGCGGAGAAGAATTCACATCACGGACAAAGTAAAAATTGGAGTACGATTTTTTAATGCTAATTATGGGAGAGGGGATGAAGATTAGAGAGAGACTATCGAAAAAGTCTAGATAGAGAGAGGGCGCGCTCAGAGAGGGAGGACCCGGCGCAATTTAGTACGTACTAATGGAGTAGCTATCATGAACCGAAACTGCCATCTCTGTCACAATGTTCGAGGTGGGTCCATCTGAAGACTTTTTTCTTTGTTTGTTTAATACGAGTAATCAACGACCACCTTTTAAACCTTGTTATTCCCGAGTCATTCGGGTGCGCGTACGTGCAAGAGCAAATGTGAAACCTCTTTAAAAATAGGGAGGCTTAATTATTCATCCTAGAAGCCTAACAAAATTAAGATTTCATCCTTCTGTTTTTAACTAATTATGATTTCATCCTCGTATTAGTTTTTATCCCATTATTGCCCTTTTGTTGTTATATATATATATATATGTATATATATATATATATAGACACATGTTGAAATTAGGGACGCAATCTTAATCACTTTCATCCTCGTGATTTCCGTTTCACATTCTTCCCACGATTTCCGTCCCACAATTTCCGTTCAATTCCGGAAAATTTGGATCTCAAGATTATCAACCCAACAAATCCCATAATTTTGGGAAAATCATTAAACATCCCCCACCCCCAAATCCCATTTCCAGATTTTGGAGAGAGCGGCCTCTCCGATCACCGCCGGCATTTGAAACCCAGCCACTGCCCCCGCCGCGGCCACGCTCAGAGCAACCACGAAGATCGCACCCAGAATCAAACACGGCCTCGCGTCCATCATCGAGGTCTGCAACAACCCCATCAGCTCGCGCTTCATCTCGTGGATCCTCTTCTGCAGCACAATCAGGTTCTCGTCCACCACTAATCTCCCGTAGTTCTCGATCCGCAACGACGCCGATACAGTACGTCGTCGATAATGCCCTGTTTGTTTTCCGGTGGGGCCTGGTTTTGGTGCAAGGAAACAGGGAATGTGAAATTGCTGATGTTGATGCCATTGGTTTTGGGATTTGGAAATTACTTATGGGTTTGTAAAATTGATGGGGTTTTAGCGTATAAGCTCCCCGCGCCGGACACTAAAACAAATTGATCATTGGTGGCTAGAAAACATTCGCCGGTGGTTGGCGAGGGCTGGAGGCGAAGTCTATTTTCGTTCGATTTATTTACGTTTTTCGATTAATTCATGTTTTGGTTTGATTCATAATTTGAGGGCTATTTTGGTTCAATTTATTCAGAATTTTCTCCACTACTTCCATTTGATGTAACTGGGTTCCAGAGGAAATCCCTTTGCTAGAGTTTCTCTTACAAGACTATTGTTTATTACCGTAATTTCTTGTTCGGCTGTTGAGAAAATATCCAAAGAAATTGAAACCGTTTACCATGAAATTGAAATTGTTGAGAAAAAATGATTCTCTGTTATTTTGATTTGATAAATCATTTGAACCGTTAACCATGAAATATTTGTTCAAATCATGGGATATTTATCGTGTTCAAGTTGTAATCGTCATGGTAATTTAACCATGTAATATCATGGTAATTTAACCATGTAAGGATTTGAGTATATCATGTTATTTCTTTTTTTACGGTAATTTAGCCATATTCCGTGTAATAAGATCAATGGAAAATATGACTTTTTGTTGTCTGGTTAGCCAACTCAAAGAATGAAGAAAACATGCAAAGATGTGGTCAACTTATCATGTCATGTTCCTAAAAAAAATTGATCTTAATCCATAAAATATGGTTAAATTACCATAACAGGTGTTATCGTGGTCAGTGTTTCATAGTTAAATTACCATGTGAATTTCAACGTTTCATGACCATTCGTAATCTAGCTTGAAACCGATTTAATAAACATGACATACCTCCAAATATTATCATTGAAATATATAAGTAATCAATCATATTAAAATTACCAAAAAATCATGAATTATGATTGTTTTGATGCGATTTAATTTTAAATATAAAAGTAATAGGATAAAAAAATAAAAGTAATCAACCATATTAAAATTTACCAAATCCCACTGAATTAGGAAATCAATCCAATCCAATCCCACTAAATTGGGAAAATAATCCAATTCAATCCCACTAAATTAGGAAAGCAATAAACATAATATATGTATATCATAGTGAAAGGGTAAGAAAGACAATTCACACACTAAGAGGATGAAAACATAAGCATGAAAAAAGGGTAGGATGAATTCTTACATGGCATGGATAAAGAGGATGTATATTTAAATATTCCTTAAAAAGATACCGTATAACAAATATTATATATAATTATTAAAATTCGTGAGAATGAAAATTAAAAATATAAGTGCAGAACTAGGATCGATAGCGAAAGCGGACGGCTTATCGAAAAAGATCATGTGGTCAAAATAATTTCTATTTCAGAGAAAACATTTTTACTATTTTCGCACTAGTTTCTCTTCAGACAATTTCGGAGGAGTATTTTATTTTTTTGGGTACGTCGGAAAAAAAAGTTATGGCTATCAGGAAATGCATTTGTTGTATGCAACAATAAAACAACAATGGGAAAGTTAGGAATCAGCGGTGAGAACTAATGGCGGGGACAAAATTTATTTACCATTTTAATGGTCTCAAGTTTTCAAATAATAACAAAAAACATGGTAAGAACAAAAACTATTTTTCAAGACACGGTGAGGCATAATAAAAGCCGGTATTACCCTTTGTATGAGATGGGTAATTTTGGTTATACTTGCACTCCCAAAAGGGTGTTTATGTGATATGTCTTAGTAAATTATTTCATAAATCCAAATCGGACGACCATCTAACCATTTTGAGGGCTCATTTTTTTGTGAACATCTTTTGACTTGCTCTTTATATTAGATGGACTTGCTCGCTCTCCTTTATTAATGAACATGTTTCTTATTTTGGTTATACCTGCACCGTAAAAAGCCTACATATCCCTTAGAAAATGGTTAGTTTCATGGGCCCACTTTGGATGATCATTTTTAGACTTTTCATTTGTTACGAAAAGACACTAAGAATTAGGAACATAACGTGCAAGTATTTTTATTAAGCATCTTCACCCCATCTTAGTGATCCGGAAGACAACATAATGAGTTAATGATATTAGTGCTCAAATTTTACAAGGGCTAAATGTGTAGGAGTGTTTTTTAAAAATTGTGTTATGTTTAGAGTTTAACCTCTAAAAGATAAAAAAGCAAAAAAAAAATAACAAAAACCATTTCTAACGTTCTTTTTTTGGAAAAAGGATAAGGATATATAATTGAAGGAGGGTGGGAGAGTCTTCGTAATTGCAATATTACCGAGATGGCGGTAGGGCCATGGAATGTTGAATATGTTGTCATTAAAATCGTATCATGTTCATATTTTTTTTAAAAGAGAAAAAGAGATTTTCTAAATAGTTTATCTTGCTCTAAAATCTATAAACCACTTGAAACAAAAAAAGGGGAGAAATCTCACGTAGAGGACATCAAAGAAGAGAATCAGGAAAAAAAGGTAATAGAACCGGACGGAGTCTACCGTATCGGAGTAGATTTCGTCTACCAACCTAGATCTCCCCAGGTCGCCTCTGGCAACCACGATTTGTAAGGCATTCCTTCCAAAAGCAGTCAGACTACACGACAGAAGAGGCGGGGGAGGGGCGACAGATGTTGGTTTGGGGAGGAGGATGACGGGGTGAAGGGATAAGGAGAGAAAACCTCCAAAATCTAGGATTGGGAGATGGAAAAACCTCACCAGGGGGAGAAATTCCTCCCCTCTCGCCACCCATTGAGGCGCAAAACCCTGACGGAGAAAAAGGGGGGAGATTGGGGGCGGCGGCTTCTTTAGGGTTAGAAAGAGAGCTGGTTTCTTTAGGGTAATAGAGAAAATTGTATTTTTTTTTCTTGTTTGATTGGCGAGAAAATTGTACTTAAATACATACTATATTCAAATGGCCTTTTTTTGAGAAGTTCCCTGCAAACGACATTTGTCATTAACGAAAAATTATTGATCTTCAACTTTAACCTAGTTTAAAAAAACATGTTAGTGACTAACCCAGTCAGGCAATCACCTACCTAAAATTTTAGTTATTTTTTACATCTACTAATCCTATTGGCCAAAGCAATCCCGCGATTTTAGGGATTTTAGAGACGCAAATAAATTCTAAATCAGCCGATTCAAAAAATAATAATTTATATATCTCTGTCGCACAATTCACACGTTCGACAATATAGATTCTCTCAACGTGAGTTCATCTTTTAGCTAGTGACATACGGAGTATAATAAAATACCTACTATCCTTTTGCAATTCCATCGTAACTTCGATTGTATCAATTCCGGCAATCATTTATTTGTCCTCTTCATATTGTATTCTTACGCCGTCTTGCGATTGTGAGTTTTTTGACGTGCTCTATTCTTAAGGGTATGCTTTCTCAAAATAAAGTAAATCGCCAAACATAGAATGTGCTTAAAATAACATCAACGAATTATTGCATTTTTTTGTTTAATCCTTTTTTGTAGATCGCTTATGGAATTGATTAATTTAAATCTATTGAATTTCTCTCTCTCTCAACTCCTTGACCAGATCCCGTGACAGAGATCGGGGCTTAGGATTCGAAATGCGTCACCGAGTACCCCATGTACGGTCCATTGAATTTTTATTTTTATTTGAATTCCCGTTACCTGCGCCATTCAATTCGCATTTTTATTCCCTTTTTTACGTTTTTTTATTTGTTTGACAGAATTGGTGAGCATAAAGAAGAAGAAAGCTCAACGCTTTCAGATATGCCCCCAAATACAATTGCAAGCTTAGCTTGATTTTATAAATTTGATGCATTTTCTTTTTTTATGTGATAAAGAAATACAAAAGTCAGACATCTGAGAGCATCTCCAACGGGAGATGCCAAAGGTGAGGTAGACAAGTTCACGTATATTTTGTTTACATCAATTCACAATCTAACTAATCTATCTTCTATCATGCCAAAAAGTGACGCGGATTCGAAGGGAGGTCCAAACATGCCAGTTTAGACAGCAACCTGCTCGCATGCCAATTTTTTTAAAAAAAATGACTGTTTGAAATTTATAAGTGTGCCGTTTGAGTATTTTTTTTCCCCTTTAAGTTATGAGCTGTATTTTTTTTTCTATAATTTGACACAAGTGTTGGGAAGGAAGAGCTTGATTTTATATTGGAGATGTCAAAATGTTGCATAAGCCTTCAAAAAAATTTGATGCTCCCTCTATCCAGATATAATAGTCCATCATTCAATTTTAATCAGATAAAAAATGAGTTATATTTTTAAATTGATAATGAATTTTATATCTAATGTGGATCTTATTTGATAAATCTTAATTAGTTCTATAAGACAAACCAAACCAAACCAAACCAAATCGAGCCTTACGTCCCAATCACTTGGGGTCGGCTACATGAAATATTATAAATTACAAGATATAATCAATTGAAAAATGACACAAACTCCAAAAAAGAACTATTAAATCCGGACAGATGGGGTATCTCCGATTTGAAGACATAGATTGGAGACACTCTAATTAATAGAAAAAAAGAAGAAGGAATTACTCAACTAATTATTATTAGATTGTTGTAGCTATGATATGAACCCGTTTGGCTAAATAAGCCAACTGGTTTATTTTTTTATTTTTATTCAATTTTTTTCGTATTTGTTAGTTTTTCGTCAATATTTTTTGGAGTTATTGCATCATTATGATAAAAGAAATCTAAAAAGTAAAAAATTATTATCGAAACCTAATTTTTTTTTGAATAAAGACAAAAATAAGTTAATAAGCCAATTTTTTCGTTTTTATTAAAAAAAATTGGATTTCGATTATAATTTTTTACTTTTTAGATTCCTCTTGTTATGACGATACAATAATTCCTAAAAAATTGACGAAAAATTAATAAATACGAAATTTTTTTAAATAAAAACAAAAATTAGTAAAATAGTTGATTTATTTAGCAGAATGGGCCGAAGCATTATTGTTCCACTAATAATAGAATGCATTAGTAGCCATGTTCTCTGCAATCCCTCCATTCATAGCCTTTTTCAAAAAAACTCGCTACACAGTACAGAGTATATATATAGAAAGCTCACTTCGCGCTCCGGCCTCCGCGCAGTTCATCAAAATATCCGCCGGAGTGAAGTGGGGGCCACCAGGGATAGCCCCTCAGGCTCCGTTCCAGAAACCTTCTTAAAAAATAAGTACTTATTTTGAAACTTCTCAAAGAAAAATAAGAAGGATGATTCCACAAAATCCAAATAAGCAGTTTATTTCACATTTTCAAACTCAAAAATAATGTAATTGAAAAATAATTTTTAATTTTTTTTGCACCGTATTAAAGATCTCAATGAGATCTATCAAATAAGATCCATATTGATAGAAAAATTATTTGCGTAAATACATGATTTTTGAGCTTGAAATTGCCTTAACCAAAAAATAAGTACTTCTTATTTTGTGGAACAAGCCTCATTATTGAACAAAAAATAAGAACTTATTCAAGTTCTTGAACGGGCTCTCAGCCTCTCTGTTCTGTATAGCCGTTGGAAAAGTTTGTCGAAATCGTAATTCGTGATGTCTCTCATATTGTTGTCTTATTCACATATCGAGAATGTAAAATTAATGCAATTTTTGCAAGAAAATTCAAAACTTTTTCAACAAATTACTAGATATCGATGAATTCTTTTAATTTATGAAAAAAACTTAAAAATGCATTATTTTTTAGTTATTATTTTACGAACTGACAAACATTAATAATCAGAAAGGGGGCAAGTAGACCGAGGTCGCGTTTGGCCGGGTCAACGCTCCTGCTCCCTCCTTCTCCTTGCTATTGTGCGCCGGGAACAACGCTGGGGAGCTGTTATCGTGCGCTGCTCGGGTTTTATAGTGGGAACCAAGTGGAAGGTGGTGGTGTTGATCACCAAAAAAAAAGTGGAAGGTGGGGTCCACTGGTGTGGGAAATGGTTGACCTCGTTTTTCCGTATCTTTTGAAAACGTTCAAAATATTAATTCAAAAATTGATATATACTGACCAGAATGGACCCAAATATTTGATTGGAATTGTTCAAGAACTAGTCAAGAAGAACGTCCATGCCAATAATCAGTTTGATCAGCATTCATTTGATATATCAACGTGAGGGAAGGAAAAAAAAAAAAGGAGAGCCGAACATGGTTTGTAACTTCAACATTTTTTTTTTCTCCTGCACAAACTCAATTTTTTCGTGCACCGAATGAGGTCCGAGCAAATTAATTCTCAGAATTGATATTCATCTCGACGAGGTCAACAAAGCCCCAAAAAAATGAGCAAATTGATTCTCAAAACTGATCTTCATCTCGATGAGGTCAACAAGGCCCAAAAAAATGAGAACTCGAGGGGAGTGGACATCAGGGAAAGTGCACAGGAACTCCCTCCCCCTTTGGAACCCACCAGAGATGACATATGCCATCCGATCAAAGCTAGGAGCCTAGGACTAGCGAAAATAGTATACAAAACACAAACAGAAAGAATGGAATGGTTTTGAGCTCTTTTAGGTTAGATTTTGTGGAGCTCATGAATTATTGCTTACTCAAGCTTGATCTCGGAAGCATGGCTCGTTACATATATAAACATGGCTGTCAACCGGAGAGAAGCCAATCATGATGAATAAGTACCAATGCGATGGGGAGTTTCTTGTCGTCTCTAAGGAACGTGAACCACTGTATAGTATCAGGCAACACCAACAAAAGCAGACCCAATGTCAGAAACTAATGAAACAAGAAACAGAGGGAAAAAATAATCAACGGCACGGCTAAGTACAACTTCAGCTTGCAAAAGAAGTGGGGAAATGAGAAGAGAATCCCTTAGTGTTTGACAGATCGCCATGGGGAATTCACGAATCAGAAAAAGTTGTAACGATGTGAAAAGGTTGCTGAAGTCGGCAAAAAACAAAACACTTGCAGGCAATACTTAATACTCAACATTGAATGAGTGGCTAAACTATTTGCATCATTTCCGTAGTTTTAATGCTGCTATACATATTTTTGGATGCGGGATTGTTGCCTGCCCCTTGCCCAGAACAATGCTATTGTTTCCTTCCCCTTCCCTTCTTGGTTGGCTGTACTTCTATTTGCTCTTTTCCCGTAACTTCTGATATATCCGCTGAAGAAAGAAGGGACATAGGGATGTTACACAGGAGAATTATTGAAGCACGCAAGATTAGAAGGCAAAAAAAGAAAACGAGAAGTAAGAAACATTTACAAACATTTCTAAAAAATTGTCTAAATAGCACCAATTAGTGACTTCAAATGGAAGGGGGGATGATTCAGCTCCACATCCCGTTTGTCACATTGTAGAGAATGAGGAGCCTTTACCTCAAACTCAAAGGGAACCTTAGGACACCCGAGGGAAAATAAATCCCGTTGAGGTTTGTACAGCCCCCTGAATCATATTGCAAAAATGTGGGGGAGACAAGAGCATTGCATGCAATGGGAAATGGGATTCTGTTCGAACTAAGAGAGTCACAAAGATGCTTATAAAAGCATGACAATGATAGTGTTCGTGAAATAATGAGGCCAAATTCTAGACAAGACACTAATGAGTTCAATTCCAACTGTAATGCGCGTGTTCATAGACAAGTACATGTATCGAACTTCAATTTGCATGCGGTCAAAGAACAAAGATACCTTCAGGACCACGAGACATTAATGTGAAGAATATATTGTTGAGCTTCTCCATCTTCTTAGCATCCTGTGCCTGGTCCGTCTTAAACTTGAGACACTAGTAAGAAAAGGAAAGGAGCAATCTGATTAATGAAGACAAGACTTCTAATGGAAAGTAAAGAATTAAAGAAAAGACATAGCAGGAACTCATCTGCTTTTACAAGTATAGTAGTATCTGGTATACTTGCAGAGTTGCAGGTATCCAAATTTTAGCATGTTTTTATGTAAGTCACTGTTTGTATATAATTAGCTAGCTGCAAGATATATAACTAATAAGGGTTGCTCGGGCACTCTCACTCCAGAGAATCTCCTGGACAAATCTTGGACAAAGAGCAGCGTCAACCACACACAAAAATTTCTTCACATTATAAGAAAGTTGCAGATTTTCATTAGAAGATTTTGGCTTTCGTTCGCATAAGAACTATAACCAAGAGATATAGAGAAGTTCGTATGTCAACAAGAGAAAGCATGTAACAGAGCAACTCTCTGGACTCCAGGCACAGCAAACATCAAGAGCGAAAGCATTTGTTACCTTATCTACGGTTGGGGACAGGAACACAAAATGGAAGCCCTACTAGACTTGAGCCACGGTTGGAAAGCATTTATGTACAAAACTCAACTAACAGATTAACAGAGAACCAAAGACAGTAGGAGACGTAGAGAAGGCTTCCACGTAACATGGATATAATTCCTCTTAACAGTCAACAACCACCTGCTTTAGGAAGGACTAAGGAGCGCAATTTTTTTTTGTCTAAGTTCAGGATCTTACATTGAGGTGGACTCTAGTAGTCTATGCAACTGAAAAGGGACACCAAATATTTGTCTAAAGCAGAACCCTCCCAACTGAGACAACTCCAGCTTTTACATTGGAAATATGCAACATTTCTGTTCCAAAAGATCAATAATATCCAACTTTTTCAAACACGTTAGCAGCTTTCTCTATTTACCATGGCAACTTTCCAAATGCAAAAAAAAAAACCATTGGCAAGTCACTCATCATGCGACCAGCTCATTTTCACATTGACATGGTATAGCACCCTAATAGTAAGACTACTAGACTCCGAAAGCTAATATCAAATGAAAAGAAGTGCATCAGGTTTTCATTAATTATGATGTTTCTGTGACGCGTTAGAACATAAAGGTTTGCCTAAATGATGAACTATAAATTAGAGACTCATTTCTCCTTCTTCTAAATCTAGGACTGCATTTCTTGTACCTGAAAATGATTTCCAGCCTTCAAACTAATCAATGACAATCTAGAGAAATATATGTAAATTTAAAGGAAGATGATTGACAAGCCTAGAATTGCAGCCTTTCAAGTGAAACCTTTGGACGATACAAGGAAAATGAAGGATCCTCTTACACCTTAAAATCCCCTAAACAACTTCTAATAAACTGAATGAAAATCCAAGAAATCTCATGACCATGCAAACCCGAGCAACTACACCAACCATCTCAAGTACCTGGCCAGTTTCACATATTAATTCTTGTCAAAACAAAGTGTATAACCAGTCTTTAATACAACTGTTGCCTATACTTTAAAAACCATCTGATCACATCTTGATCTAGTAATTCTACACGATACCATACGATCATGAAGAGGTAAGCATGGATTATAGCCTTCCAGCCTTTCACGCATCAAAAATTTGAACACATCCTAAAGAAACAACAGGGAACATTAAGGAAACAATTGGCTTAAAGTTGATCGGCAAAGCACAAAACCCACACGGCATTCTTGACCAAAAGTAATGTGGTTTTCTAGGAATATGATAATTAGTAGGCTCTGACTAGTAAAAAGCTTTTAAGATTTCCACATCACGAATCCATAGTATTAAGTAGTAACAAACTCAAGCATACAAAAAAAAAACTTATTCTCTTCAAAAATGACTTGGCATATAGCTCATTGTCAAGATGCTAAAAGTATCGAGCTCGTAGGCTGACGATTATGGATTACATGATATTAAACTTACTCTCAGCATGTTTAATATAGAAATAACTAATATTCTTGCAATCTAGGAGTCAACAAGACATTGTAGCTTTCAGTTTACGATGATAATCCACATAAAAGATAACCAGTCAGTATTTCTCAAACTTCAGTTTGGATCAGGCAGAAGTCAAGCTGCTAACAATATTCCTCTCTGTTATTGCATCCCCTTGTTTCTTAGTCACATTCAAATAATCCAACAATGTCAATGTAATCTAATAACAAAGCACAACAGCATTGATGCTGTCGATGAAGTACTCATATCCCAAAACATATGCATACTAATTAACGCATAAATTGTGCAAAAGGGCAAAAAATTTCAAAAAGGGGGACGAAATTGTGTGAGAAGTAACGCGTACCTCACGGTTATCGGTGACCTTGAGCACTAATTTACCATCACAGTGTCTGTACTTCATCGTATAACGCGTCTGTATCCCATTGTAATTCAAGAAGACCAAGAAAAGAGTGAAAACATATCAGGAAAAGCGGAACAATCAGAAAAATCAAACGAAATTGAATGTAGCAGCAGTAATATGGATCTACTGAGCAAGTAACGGAGAGAAAGAATTACGGATTCAGGATCGGCGCGGAACAACTGGACCGATTTCTCCACGAAATCGTCCCATGATGTGACGTAAACCATGGTTGCTAGTAGTGGAAGAGAGGCGAAGAAGAATTGAAGACAACCCAGAGCCCCGCCGTCGATCTCTGGGTGCTCGGAGTGAGGTTTTCAACCTTTGAGTTTGGGGTTTTCTCGGGAGGCGTCAAGGTATATTTATATGTTCCGAATCGGGTTTGGGTTACTACAGGTGTCAAATGGGCCGTGTAGGTCCGGCCCGCTTAGATTCATGCCAACTGTGCCCGTCTGTTTACTTTATTGCTCCTAATTTTTACTTAGCCTGCACAGAAAAGTACGACTAAGAGATCACACCGGCAGTTCTCTGGAATGACCTTCCGGTGCAAGAATCAGTATAATTGTAAAGAGAGATGAAAGCCAACAGTTAGGTTTTCATAGTGCTAAATAATGTGTAACTCTTCAGGGATGGCGCAATAGGGCATTTATGGGGGACTCTTGGGCTATGTTTGGTACCACTTATATTTTCTGTTTTTATTTTCAAAATTTTAAAAAAATAAGAATGAAAATATGTTTTGTGCACTACTTCCATTTCAAAATAATGGAAACAGATTCCACTATTTTGAAAATTTGAGGAAACATCAAAACGTTACTTTCACTTCTTCTGAAAATGAAAAAACGGCTGCCAAAACCTTCCACTGCAATGCCAGAGAACTAAATCTAGCAAAGACGCAGGTTCAAGTCCTTGGAGTACTTCATTTTCCCCTCTTCCCTGTCTCTCTCTCTCTCTCTCTCTCCTCTCGATACATTGCAATTCGGCTCTGCTTTGTTTCTCTCTCCTCCCTCTCCTGCTTGCTAGTAATCTCTCTGGAAATATGCTTTGTTCCCTTCATTGCTCAATTTTAATCCTTGCTGGTAATCTCTCTCTCTCTGGTAATATGCTTTTTTTCCTTCATTGCTCAATTTAAATCCTTTGAAGAAGACTCAGTTTTGGCTTTGTGAATTGTCACAATCAGTCACATTAATAGCAGGTGGAACAAATATAGATCCATAAGCTATAGGAATAATTTGGAAGTGTAATAGAGTTGCTAATCGGATAACGTCAGCTTTTCAAAGGGGAGTTTTACCATTTAGTTCAGTTTGTTCCTAGATGAAAAACTTTTTCACGGAGCTTCCGTGAAAAGTTGATTACAGAGGTGAATCTCAAATGTTCAAAGTCTTTTGGACGGTTCAGATTTTAATGAAAGTTTTTTGGCGAAAAGTTAAACCATTCACCGAAAAAATTTCATTTAAATTAGGACCGTTCAAAACCGTATTGTGACGTGTTGTGCCATTTTTTAATCGAGTTGTCTCATGCCAGATCGTTTACTTAATCGTGTCTTGTTATTTTCCAATCGTATTGTGTCGTGTCCATATCGACACGTCTCCAAGTCTCCAACCTAGTTTCATCGGGAAAAAACTCCAAAAAGTGTAAAATATTTATCAACACAAATTGTAAAATGTTATGTTACAGTATTAAATAACAAATTCATATTTTTTTAGTATGAAAACTAGTACTTGGTGTGCCATGCCCATTTAGGACCATGCTGTGTCGTGCCCGATTTATTTTTCGTGTTGTGTCTTTCTATAAACGTGCTTGTGCCGTGTCGTGCTCGTCTAAAACTGTGTTCGTGCCGTGCCATATTTAAACGTGCCTGCACTGTGTCCATGTCATGCCACATTTAAACGTGTGTGCCTATGATGTGCTGTGCCGATCAGACCCGTTTGCTTGGTGGGTTGTTTTTTAGAGAATTGATTTTCATACTTTTCTTTTTGATATCCTTACTTTCTTTTTTAGTATTGAAAGTGTATTATTTTTTAGCTAAAAGACAAAAAAGGAGGTGTGAATATAAAAAAAAGAAGAAGTGATTTTGGCACTCAAATTTTAGCTATTAACATTTCACTTTATGTCTTGATCATACGAGGAAAAAAAATTAAAAATAATCCATTGATTAAAATTAGAACATGAAAATCCTTTCTAGTTTTTTTCCCTTTCTGTCTTTTATGATAGCTTGTGTGCGAAGCTACTAAAACCGTGCACCTCCACGAGAAATTTTCAGTTCTGAGCGGGCACGGTGTGGCTAAGCATATCTCGGTCGTCTACTCGTCCAAACGTGTTTTGAAAGATCCGAATCTATTTGGGCATGAGGGGGCGTTTTGAAAATTTTACATTTAAAAATTATTCAAACAAATTTGGACCGTTCAAAATACGTTTAGATGACCGAGATGGTGCTTAGAACCACTTGGCCGCTTGGCACTGAAAAATTTCTCCACCATCATGGTTTCCAGTTCCCGGCACCCTTTCCATCCCAATTTTCGAATATCGTGCCCTCTACACTTTCCCTCATCTTCTATTTGCTCCTTCCGTCCTAAATTCTTTATTCGGTTCGCAAAACGGAGTGTTAAAAATAATATAATTTTTTTAAGAAAAAAATTTAAATTTTTTCACAAATTAAAAATGCTCATTGACATTTAGTAAATTGTTGAAAAACTTTTGAATTTTCCTGAAACCTTGCTCATTGATATCAAGTTACCTTTTTATTTCTCGTCAAAAAGATTTTTTATTTTTGTTTTTTTCATTTATCGTAGCTTGCGCGCGAAGCAACTTAAACAGCGACAAAAAGAAAAATACGTCTCTGTCAAATCAACGCAACGTGGCACCCCGCCACTAGCCTAACCGTACGCCTCCACTCTGCCATTTCCATCCCCAGTTTTCGAATATCGCGCCCTCTCTGCACATCCCCTTCTATATTCCCTGTTTGTTCTCTCCCAAATCCATCCTCAGTATTCTCGCAAATACCACCCTCTCGATAACACCAACCAAACTCTCCCTTAATCACTCTTCCCCCATTTTCCTTCTATATATGCACTCCAGTACTCCATCCTCTCGCCTTGTTTAAGAGCTGACGCCAATGGAGTCTCGAATCAGTGGTATTTTTGTTTTCTTACTCCGCCTGTACATACGCATGCGTGAGTATATTTTTGCTTACTTGGTTGTTTGTAACGTTACTTGCAGTTGCAAGTAGTCCCAAACGCCGTCTTCTCCGAGCGGCTTCTGACGGAAAACTCAAACTCCTCAAGGGTAAGAACCTGTGGTCTTAGGTTTTATTTTTTTGTTTTTGGTTTTGTCAACACGGTGTTCGATTACGTGGTGTTTGATATTTTTTATTTCTTCAAAATTTTTGTGAAACGATTGATTAGAGTTGGGGGAAGAAATGGACTTTGGGGAGGGATTGGCGAAGACGTTTGTGCGAGTTAAGGACGCTGGAGGCAGGACGGCGCTCCATTTCGCTGCGGCGGAAGGGAAGACTCATGTGTGCAAGTATTTGGTCCAGGATTTGGGGCTCGATGTGAACTTGAAAGACCGTAAAGGTATATTTATTTCACTTCGCTCTCGATTGATTTCGTGGATACTGCACATTTTTGGGTTGTCGTGAGTGAGTATAGACCACACAACTGTAATCACTTTGATCAGGTGTTATTTGATGGAGGAGGTGTAAGAAGTAAGAACACCTTAACACGGCACCAAGTTGAAAATGAGCGACGTCCCCGGTTGCTTATACGACGCTGCTACGTAAGCATCTCGTGCAAAATGTCGTGCATGTTTTGTTCCAGGACTTTCTCTGTTTGATATGCTTCCGGAACACATCAATGTTGAGAAATACGGGTTTTAGTGTCGGCACGAAGTTGAGTACGAGCAACCCTTCTGGTTGCCTATGTAACACTGCTACACAGGCATGTTGTGCAAAACGTTGTGTTCCTGGACTCATGTATGCAAGTATTTGGTTAAGGATTGGGGGCTTGATGTGTACTTGGAAGATGGTAAAGGTAGTTATTTTACTTAAACTCTTGATTGATTTCGTCAATAACTTTTTCCGAGAGTCTTGAAGAGCATTTGGAATGTAACATGAAATCGTTTCTCAGTCCATAGCCGTCCTCATTTGTTGGGTACTTTGTGGTCTTGAAATATTGCTTAACTATTTTTAGAGCTTATTGCCAGTGTCAACCCCGCCAAAAATCACATCCGATCAATTTTTTTTATAGAAGAGGTCCAAGAGTGCTGCACATAGTTGAAACTAGCAATCCATCCGAATGCCTACAAAGCAATGCCTTATAGGCATGCTGTGTGAGATGTTGTGTAAGCTGTTGTGTTCTTGGACTTCCTCCATTTGATATGCTCTATAAGTCTATGTTGAGAAATATGGGTTTCAATTGAGTGTTGCATTTTTTTTTCTCTCTCTCTATATAGACATGTTCCATCAACCTATTGTTCGCAACAAACTCTACAAAGGTCTGGCTGGACAGGAAATCCCAGGGACCGGAGAGCTAGAGGATCCTATTCCATCGTGATACTAAATAACATTGGTTTAATACATTCTCATTTGTAGGTGAAACCCCTTTGAATTGTGCAACTCGGGGGGAGCAAAACCAAACAGTGGCTTGGCTTGCTGCAAATGGTGGAAATCCAAATTTGGGAAATGACAAAGGATTTTGTGCTCTCCATTATGCCGCTACAAATGGTCAGTCATATCTCCTTGCTAGAAGTGAATAGAGATTGTATGCTTTTGGAGTATCTTTCTATGTAAAGAATAGAGATTAATGATGCTTGATCATGCATGATTGGGGCCCCTACATTTTTGATGCTAATGAGTTGACAATGGATGAACTTTCATTTGGTTTGGTGCTGTTTTACAGGTTTAAAGGACCTCATGCAGCTATTGATATCTAAAGGTGCTGTAATCGACGCTGAATCTGATGGTGGAACGCCACTTCATTGTGCTGCAGCTCTTGGAAGGAAAGAGGCTGTGAAAATGTTGTTAGATAGGGAAGCTAATGTAAGCAGTGAATAATTACTTCTTTTTTTTTTTTTTGTATCCTCTGTGAATAATTACTTGATGAGTGTAATTTTTTATAACCTATGCATTGGGTGTTCACTGTGATGTATGTATGATGTATGATTGCTGTTGTCGCATTGTTATTTAAACTACATTTGATTTGACTTTTGGAATCGCAAAGATAGTGGGGATCTAGATGTCTTACATAAGCATTAACAATCTTTTTGTTAATGTATTAACTTATCAAATAATTCACAAATAATTTAAGTGCTTTATGCATAACTTAGTAAGCCATGTAATTTTTGATATGGTGTCAGGAATATGTTTTTTCTTTTTCTTTTTTTTGTGTGATTATCTGAGTGAGTGCCAGAAATCTGTTGTTGAAACATTTGTTATTTCTTAGCATAGATATATAAAGTGATTATTAGGCACCCTATTAAGAACTTGTGTTGTCTACTCTCTCCTTAGGTCTCGGATGCGAAACCTCATAGGTATTATCAACTCTTTTGGGGCTAGCTGTATGGATCTTCGCTCTGGGCTTTGGCTTTAATTGGGGCCCCCTTGCTAGTGTATGGTAGGATTGATTTCCCAGGATTAGTTGAGGTGCCATAAGGAGGCTCAGACACCTGAGTTATCAACAAAAAGAACTTGCGTTGACTGGAGATCTCAGGTCTAATAAGTGCCTGCTTTAGGACGTGCCATTTTACATTGTTTTGTCTATTTTTTCGCTTGTATGCGCATGAATGTTCGGCTTCCTTTATTATACTCGTAATAGTCATTGAAAGTTGAATCAATGACCCTACACTGCCAAGATTTTCCATGGTTTAGAGAGTTGATCAGGTTTGACATAATTGGTACTGTTAATTCAATTGGATCCTATACCTTGTCAATAACTTCACGCTGTGTGCATGCTCAAAGTGTCTTTGATTCTTTATTTATTTTTCTTTCCTTGGGATGCTCCACCTGGACAACTTTTAAGTCTGAATTATCTTTCATGTTAGCTTGTCTGTGGCAGTTTGTTTATCTAACTATATAATGTGGGGTCTGGACTACTATTGTGAAGCAATTTTTTGGAAGGGTGATAGCTAGAGCCTAAATGACAAACCCTCAGGATTTTCATTGCTTTCCTCTTTTGGCTTATTTGTGGTTTGTTCACCTTGACCGCGTTCTTTTTGTTGGTTTAACTTTGAATAATATAAATCTATGAGTTTATACA
Source organism: Rhododendron kiyosumense (assembly GCA_019656275.1). Taxonomy (NCBI): domain Eukaryota; kingdom Viridiplantae; phylum Streptophyta; class Magnoliopsida; order Ericales; family Ericaceae; genus Rhododendron; species Rhododendron kiyosumense. The sequence continues at coordinate 134,893 of BPLS01000561.1, forward strand.
TCACTTGTATTGTATTTTTACAGCCAAACAAGGTTTCTGGCTTTTATACGCCGTTGATGAACTCAATCAGTGCCAGGTCGTTTGAATGCGTAAACCTGTTGCTTAAGGTACTGTGCTTTAGTTTCATGTTGACTCTTTTCTTGTGCGAAACTGTATGCTTCCACTAGTTTGCTTCAGAAGGGAGGGAGGGGGGATGCTTAATGTTAATGTTAATTTCCCTCCATTTAAGTTGAACTGGAGTCTTATATGTATGTTTGAATGTTTATTAGGTGTAAGTGGGAAATTATTTGCCTATATATCAGTTTATGCAGTTTTGTGCTATCACTTGTTTCTTATTTCTTGTTTTGTTTAGTCTTACCTATAGTCATCTTGTCTAAGCAGGCAGGAGCTGATCCGAACCTTGGTTGGAAAGGACAGACTCCTCTTTGCAATGCTTCTGTTCAAGGGGAAACAGATATCATCAAATGCCTGTTAAAGGCTGGAGCAAATCCTAATGTTGCTGACATTGTAAGTTTAACTATTGCCACATCTTTAAATATTCTCAGTAGTTCTTTTTAATCAAGGAAATGGGGTGCAAAACCCCTTAAGACTGGAGTCTCAAGACTCTGAACGTATACAAGATCTATGTTCTCGCAAATCAACTCAAACCTATAGAAATGTTAACACGACCCGGAAAGGCAATCCAACAGACTTTAACCTTAGATTGAAAATCTAGTGGTCCAGTGTTTCTTTCTACCTGAATGCACAGATTGTTACACAAGGAAGCTGCCTGCCAAATTATTTTTCTTGCTCATTTCAACTACCTCCGGATTAAAATTGCACTCGCTGTAATGGAGACACCAAACAGAGTATTGTATTACAGGAATTATTGCATCTTTCTAGCCTCTCTACTATGAATGTGTGTAAAACTAAGTTTGTATTGAAGTTGTATCAATTCATCAAATTATTGGTTTTTCTTCTTTGTTCCCCAAATGGTAATGCATATTGTATACTGATGGCAATAATTTTAGTTTTAGTAGCATTTTGCTATGTATCTGTTTTCTTTTTAGTAGTTGCTCTGGAAATGATAAATCTGTAATTTCTGCAAACTTTTTTTTGTGTAGATTCAGAAGTTTTAATTGATATAGGTTATTGCAGGATGGTTTGACGCCATTAGAAATTGTGGGCATGCATAGTAACCTTGCAGGGGTGATGGTTCTCTTTCCTGTGACTTCTCGAATTCCAACTATTCCTAATTGGAGCTTGGATGGAATAATGCAGCACTTGCACTCAGAAGAAGGTCGAAGGCAGGTGATGATGATGATGACTTGGATGAATTTATCTTCTTTTCTTAAAGTACATGTGGCTACATCCCTTAAAGTTTCAGTTACGAGGCTAATAATTTTACTGCATTATTTTGAGTAAACTTTTAGCGTATTATATTGCCTTGAATCTCCCATAGGCTCCATTTTTTCAGTTGTAAAATTGTTGTGTACAATATTCTACTCCTATGTTCCCTTGTTTTGTGTGACAAAATTTTAGAAAAACATTTTCATCGTTATATTATTTTTCATGTATTTCAGTTGTAAAATTGGTGTGTACAATATTCTACTCCTATGTTCCCTTGTTTTGTGTGACAAAATTTTAGAAAAACATTTTCATCGTTATATTATTTTTCATGTA
>BPLS01000561.1:136564-161817 GCA_019656275.1 Rhododendron kiyosumense
AAGACTGAACATAATTTCCTTTCAAAAATGTCGGTCAGTTATTTAATGTCGGTGATCGGCGGACGGGATTTTTCACCTTGCCCAACAATCGCAGCCCCAAAAACTGAGGGGTTCACGTGTCAATTCCATGTTTCAGCACAACAACACACTCTCTGTGTGTGTGGATTAAGACCAAAAGAAGTGCTTTCCCCGAGATTGATTTTTCTTTGTGGCCTTTTTATGATTTCTCAAATGTCAACCAAACACCAAGAAATGAAATTAAGAATTAGTTTTACAGTCGGTAATTGAAACCCATGTAACCCTACTTCAAAGGTTGGGTGGTTCCCCTCTATTATTTATGACCAGTATTTTTCCATGCCAGACCACTCCCAATCCATGTCACAGGTGAAACTTCCCTGAAGCAGGCTGTTTCACTAGACACATATCTTCCGTTTCAAGGCCCTAAATCCCATTTCTGATGGATGGGGGTTTGATTGTTCCAGATCTTATGTATCTTGATTCCTGAGACAAAGTGGAATGGGTTGAAGATGTTCGAAACTGTGGTTTGTGAACTGAATGCAGAAATTCGTGCTAGTTTGTTCAATGTACAAAGTGTGCTTTAACTCTGTTGTTTCTTTCCATTCATTTTTATTGGGTCAGCTATTTAACCTCTGTTACCTCTGCTTGATTATAACCACAATTTGTTTGATCATGTCAGATCTCTGTTATAAGCTGTTCTAGTCTTTATGTTATGAATCATGTTATAGATTTTATGCTCTTCCTTTTGCTTAGGTTAACATGTAGTTCACACATTTGAGAACAAATCGTGCAGCAATAGCATTTTTCTGTTTAACTGGTACAATTTTTGTTGTGGTTCTTTTATTTATTCTTGCCCGGAAACTGTTTAATCATTAGATATGGATGAATTGTGAGCAACAGATTCTCACATGATATCTTTGTTGGTTAAAACATTCTAACAGTGGGGACTAAAGAAAATGGAGACGTATCTCTTGGCGAAGTCTAGGGGAGAAGAAGCATTCAGGAGAAAGGATTATATGGATGCTATGTATTGGTACTCACTGGTGAGCTGATCATTGTGTTTAGTGATGGATGCCTTATATCTTTGTTGGTATTTTTTTTAAACCTAAAACGGTAAAGTGTCAAGAATGTATACAAGAAAAGCACCAAGTTTAGAAGATTTTAAGCTTATTGTTACCATTTGTTGACATATTGTTGGCATCTGTGGCTTCTGTCTAGTGATAGTCAGCATTCCGTTGGGAGATGATATTATGATCTGCAGTGCTAGAATTTTTTTTTTTTTTTGTTAATTTGCTTACCCTCATCGGTTAAGTTTTATATGGGTTTTTGGGTTTGCGAATCATAATTCTGATTTTGGGATGAGATTGTAGGCAATCGATTCATCTCTATATGATGCAACGGTATTTTCCAATAGAAGCTTGTGCTGGGCCTGCTTGAATAATGGAAGTCGTGCTTTATCTGATGCTGAGGCTTGCGTTGCACTGAGGCCTGATTGGGGAAAAGCACACTACAGGGAGGGTGTAGCATGGAAACTACTCGGAGTAAGAAAATTCTTAGAAATCATGTCTTTGAAATGTTTTGAAAAAATGAAAGAGTTCTGCCTGTGTCTTTCGAATTTATTATATGTGTAGATTATCAATCTGTATGTTGTTTCAGAATCTTCCTATGTCGGTGAAGGCATTTTCCAAGGGTTTGAAAGTGGATCCTGAAAATAAGGAGCTAAAAGTTGCTTTCAGGTAGAGCACATTTTGCAAGCCTAACTCATTGAGGATTTTGATTGGCAAACTATGCTTGATCAAAGTGGATATTTGTTTTGTTTTGTGCACATTAGAGCATTTCAACCCGTACGCTAGTCTGACTCACACACCTTGAATTTTAGTAACCCATTACTCAACTCAATACTCATCAATTTGTGATTCTCTTTTATTTTACGCACAATTGCAAGACTACTTCATCTATGTTTCGTTTCCTCCAAAAAATAATATAAAATTGCGATACTACTTTATCTATTACTGCTTTTTTTGTATTCAACTGTTTTTTATGTTGATTATTCCTACTGTTATGCCAGGGAAGCTGTCGAAGCCCAGTTTGAAATGCCTGCATTTGAGGAAATCTGAATTATACGCGTTGAACTGTAAGTGACGGCCCTCATCCATCAATGGTTTTGTTCCTGGCAGTGGTGAACTAGGGTGGTTTCCTTTTCTTTGCCAGAAGTAGTTTATATAGTAGGCCTCTTTCTTGGTTTTTGCTTGTTAGTCTATATGTGGTCTCTTTTGTTGGATTTTCGGTTGGCCTGCTTCCTTTTTATAAAGTAGTATGTGGTGTCGTTTTACTGTCTGAGAATGAGGGGAGGACTTGTGCCTCGCTTACAATATCTGATACTTTTCATTAGTATTATGGCTATGGAGAACGCTTACAATATCTGCTTCCTTTTTATAAAGTAGTATGTGGTGTCGTTTTACTGTCCGAGAATGAGGGGAGGACAAATGTAGTCGGTTTCGTCCTTTGAGTTATCATCGGAGCTGGAGCAAAAGTTCTCTTCGTTGTACCCGGAAATGATTTGATGTGATTTTTGTAATACTTGCGAGGGTTGTGGTTTTTTGGCTTCTGAATTACGAAAAGTCCTGTACAAGAAAATTACAGGATTTGGAGAGGTTTTTCATCGCTCTCATAAACTAAAAACTATAACTTCTCAAATGTTTGAAGTCAGTCTGCGTCAACATTGTAGTAATTCATTGTAAAACTTGTCGAGAGAATAGGATCGTCATACCTCGTACACGGATGGGAGCAAGTTCACCGGCTCTTCCTCATCTTACTCTGTCTCCTCTTCCCTAATTTCCATCACTTCTCTCTCCCCTCCAATTGGGTTCAGAAGCACAATTAGAGCAGCTTCCGATGTCGGCCTCGGAGTGCTGTTCCCTCACACCAGGGCCAATCTCCAATGCCGGAATCTTCTCCAAAAGTCTCTTCACAGAATCCCTCTTTTCCCCGTGCCGCCCATGGTGTGCTAGTTCATCGGTGCCCGCCCTTCCTCCTCCCGCCCTCTAACCCTAGGTGAAGCCACCAATCGCATAACATTTAACCTAAACTACTTCCGCGTGTGTTTGTACTTCTGATCCTTTTTCTAAACCTGGAAGGAGGACTAGGCATTACAGACTACAAAATGGATTTTCTACGATGAGTCTCCCCCCCCACGAAATCCCGTGATTCTCCGCAATAATACTAGGCAAATAAATACTCAAAACCTATTCGAAAGGACCTTCGCAATTACTTGTAAGTTACGTGGCAAAGACTAATGGGTCTAAGTTGCCCCATATTCGTAGGACATTTACCCACTGCCGGCTTTGGGCTAAGACTCAAGAGGCGTGGGCCTTAAACTCCCAAAAATGTCAAAAAATAGGGTATTCACTTATTTTTAGGACCTATTATATATATGTTATTTTAGGGCCCAATTTTAAACCCAAAAAGACATTTTATACTTAAGTTCTAGTGGCCCAAAAAAATAGAACACAGAATGCAAGAAAAAACAAAAGAAAAAAAATAAAAACGAGTAAAAGGTCACGGAATCGCCAAAAATCTATGGGGCCTTCAAAATTATTTAGTGTGGTGGTTGCATGGATGCATCTTTTTTCCCCCTTAAACGTTACTACTCGGGTACTTCTCATTGCAAACAAATACTATATCCTTATTCAGTGTGATCGACTTTTTATTTGATTTTCTTTACAATTATTAAGGGCCTCATTTTCGAAAATCGTCTTAAACCTCCAAAATTTCAGAACCGGCCTTGCATTTACCTATGGAATGAGCACAATATGGGTATGGTTGAGACCACTAAGTATACATACGTTTTGAATATATGAAATTACAAGCCGCCACAATGAAATGTATTGCATCCTAGTATTTCTGAAAAACTTGTAGTGAACATTGTAGTGCTTATCTCTGGTTTGGATTCTTCGCCATCCCGGGGCGACTGTTGAATAGATTGCTAACTCCTCTTGTACCGGCCCCTGTGGCGGTGAGAAGAGAGCTTTGGCTCGTGCTTGGGATCTAGACACTTTGCGTCTCTTTGTCCTTGTTTTTCATGTGTATTTTTCACTGATGGGTTGGTCGTAGTCTTCCTTTCATTGTATTTGGATGAATTCGCTGTAAGTGCCGTATGGCTTTTTTATGAAATGTGCCTTCGGATCAAAAAAAAAAAAAAAAAACCCGCCTAAACCTGGTGCCTTGGAATGGTCCATTTGGATAACCGTTTTCGTAACCACCTCCATCAATTTAAGTCCAATTGCAACTTCTCATTCTGCATTCTGTTTTTTTTTTTTTTTTGTTGTTGTTTGAGAGCCAAATTCTGATAAGACATTATGTCACAATGCTCTCTCAAAACTATACTCTATGCCTTTATGGGTATAATTTAAGAATTAGACATGGGAATTTTTTTTTTTTTTCATTTTTAATTATCTTTCCCAAATTCATACTTTGTTGCAAACTCTATTATTCACATATCTTCCTATCTTCAAAACAATCTACAAAATTCATAGTTTATTATAAATACAATCTACTAAGGCCCCGTTTGATAACGGGGATAAATAGGTGGGATTCGTAAGAAGATGGGATTAGGATTGAGATTGGAAATGAGATAGGATTATTAATGAGAAGGGATTGATAATGAGTATGTTTGTTTGGGATGAGATTAGATGATGAGATTATTAATATCATGTTTGTTTGAGATGGGATTAGATGATGGGATTGGATTGATAGAAGAAATTGGTAATGAAAAGGAATTAGTAATAAGAATGGGTTGGGATCGAACTACGAATACTAAGTCCCACGGGGTATTGCTAATACCCCCTAATCCCCGGATTCGGCATCCCAACGGGCTAATAGTCCGAACCTTTTTTTGTTACCAAACAAAGTATTAATAATCCCATGAGATTATTACTCCAATCCCAACTCCCAAACCCGTTATCAAACGGGGCCTAAATTCATAGTCTATTATAAATACAATCTAAAATTAACACTCACAATAAAAATAATTAGATTCTCGCCTTAGAGGAAATAAGGCTCCGTTCCAGAACACCTTTTTAAAAAATAAGTATTTATTTAACATTTTCAAACTCAAGAATAATATAAATGAAAATTAATTTTTCGATTTTTTTTTGCACCGTATAAAAGATCTCAATGAGATCTATCAAACAAGATCTATATTGATAGAAAAATTATTTGTGTAAGTACATTATTTTTTAACTTAAAATTACTTTATTAAAAAATAAGTACTTATATCGAGTTCTGGAACGGAGCCTAAAAACAGTGGAGAAATACGGTAAATACCTTTTCAATTTATCGTCAAAACGATTTTTGTTCATTTATCAAAGCTTGCGTGCGAAGCTACTTAAACAGTGACAAATCATTTATCAAAGCTTGCGTGCGAAGCTACTTAAACAGTGAGAAAACGACAAATACGTGTCTCGGTCAAATCATCGCCACGTGGCACCCCCACTCTGCCATTTCCTTCCTGGCGCCCTTTCCATTCCTAGTTTTCGAATATCGCGCCCTATCAAAGCTCTATTCCCTGTTTGTTCCCACCCAAATCTTCCCCAACATTTCCTCACAAATATCTCCTTCTCGATAACCCCAACCAAACTGTCCCTGAAACTCTTCCGTCATTTCCTTATATATATATATATATACACCCACACTCCAGAACTCGGCTCTCAAATCTTGTGCAATGGCTTCTCCAACTGGTATTTTTTTTTACTCTTACTTCGCCTGTACATTCGCATGCGTGAGTATATTTTTGCTTACTTGGTTGTTCGTAACGCTGCTTGCAGTCGAAAGTCCCAAACACCGTCTTCTCCAAGCTGCTTCTGACGGAAAAATCAAACTCCTCAAGGGTAAGAACTTGTGATCGAGTTTTTTTTTTTTTGGTTTTGTTTCCACGGTGTTCGATTACGTGGTGTTTGATGATTTGTTTTTTTTGTGAAACGATTGGTTAGGGTTGGGAGAAGAACTGGACTTTGGGGAGGGATTGGCGAAGACGTTTGTGCAAGTTAAGGACGCTGGAGGCAGGACGGCGCTCCATTTCGCTGCGGCGGAAGGGAAGACTCATGTGTGCAAGTATTTGGTTCAGGAGTTGGGGATCGATGCGAACTTGAAAGACCGTAAAGGTAGTATTTCATTTCACTTCGCTCTCGATCGATTTTGTGGATATTACTTTTTTGGCTAGTCGTGAGTGAGTATCGACCGCACAAAAATCACTTGGATCAAGTGTTATTTGATAGAGGAGGTATAAGAACACGGCTCCAAGTTGAAAACGAGCAACCTATCCAGTTGCCTATTAACACCGCTACATAGGCATGTTGTGCAAAATGTGATGCTTGTTTTGTTTATGCTTATGGAACACATCTATTTTGAGAAATATGGGTTTAAGTGTGGTGTTGACAAAAAAAAAAAAACACGGCACGAATTTGAGAACGTGCAACCCATCTGGTTGCACTGCTACATAGGCATGTTGTGCAAAATGGTCGTGCATGTTGTATTCGTGGACTTTCTCTATTTGATATGCTTCCGGAGCACATCTATGTTGAGAAATATGGGTTTAAATGTAGTGTTGCAAATTTGTTCTTCTCAATACTGACACGATCAAAAACCTATTGTTCCCAACAAAATTGACGAGGGTCTGTGCTGGACGGGACTGTCTGGAGACCGGAGAGCCTGAGAATCCTATTCCATAGCGAACAAACATCGGTTTTATTATGTTGTCATTTGCAGGTGATACCCCTTTGAATCACGCAACTCTAGGGCAGCAAAACCAAACAGTGGCTTGGCTTGCAGCAAACGGTGCAAATCCGAACTTGGGAAATGCCAAAGGATTTTGTGCTCTGCATTATGCCGCTGAAAAAGGTCAGTCATATCTCCTTGCTAGGATTTGGTACTACTTAATTTCGCGTTCAGATATTGTGGGTTTGCGGAATGTATCTTTTCATTATACTAATCTCTCGCACTGCATGCTTTTGCCTGATAATGTATGGTTGGGGCCTCAACATTTTTGCTGCTTACAAGTTAACAATGGATGAACGTGCATTTTGTTTTGTGCTGGCTGTATTTTGCAGGTTTAAAGGATCTTATGCGGCTATTGATATCAAAAGGTGCTGAAATAGAAGCTGAATCTCATGCTGGAACACCACTTCAATGTGCTGCAGCTCATGGAAGGGAAGAGGCTGTGAAAATGTTGTTAGATAGGAAAGCTAATGTGAGCGATTACTTGATGAGCACAATTTTTAACCTTCATATTTTTCATGAAAGGGGGATTTGTTATGTATGCATGATTGCCGTTGTTGCCTTGTTGCTAACTACCTCTAATTTGACTTTGTGAATCACAAAGATAGTGGGTTCTAACATAAGCATTAGCAATCTTTCTACTAAGGCCCTGTCCTACTTAGGTTCTTATTTTCAAATACTTATTTTCGGCTTTACGAGACAGGGTATTCTCTCACAATACATCACCTTTAATTCAAAAAAATAAGTACTTATTTGAAAAATGGGTATTTGTTTTAGTTAGTGGAACACACCCTAAGGAATTAACTTGTCAAACAATTCACAAATTATTTGTGAATTTTATACATAACTTGGCAAGCCATATGATTTTGAATACAGCGTCATGACTCTGTGTGTGCGTGTGGCAGATATTTGTTGTTGAAACAATTGTTATTTTTAACATAGGGTTATAAAGTGATTAGTAGGCACCCTGTTAAGAACTTGTGTTGTTTACTTCTTCCTAAGGTCTCAAGTTCGTAACCTCTTAGTTGCTATCAACTCCTTTAGGATTAGTCCATACGGATCTTCGCTATGGATTTAGTTCAACACACACTCTATGCATGCTCTAAGTGATCATTTTTTTAAACCTTGGGATGCTCCACCTGGACAACAATGTTTATGTGCTGGCCGTGCAGCCCGTGCTTCCCTTTGAAGTCTGAATTATCTTTGTCATGTCAGCTTGCCTGTGACATTTTGTTTATCTATCAATATTTCTACAAAAAAACCTTGAAGTCTGGACTACAAATAAGCAAAATTTTGAAATAACGAACCCTCAGGATTTTCACTTGTTTCCTCTTTAGGCTGATTCGTGGTTTGTCCACCTTGACCCCCTTCATCTTGTTGGTATAACTTTGAATTATATATCTAATGAGTTTATGCGTCACTTGTATTAAATTTGACAGCCAAATACGGTTTGTCATCGTATTTTTACGCCGCTGGTGAACTCAATCCTTGCTGGGTCGTTGGGATGCGTTTGTCTGTTGCTTAAGGTACTGTGCTTTGAGACCATGTTGACTCTTGTCTTGTACAACACTGTATGCTTTAGTTTGCTGCACAAGGTTGAAGGGTTTGATATCTAATGAGTTTATGCTAACTGTTGATTTTCCCCCATTTAAGTTGAACTTGAGTGTTTCATGTATGTATGTATGTTAATTAGGGGTAAGTGGGAATTTATTTGACTATACATCAGTTTATGCTGTTATGTTTGTTACACGGTCTTGGGTAGAGTTCAACCTCAAAAGCTAGCTATTGAAGTGAGAGTGCCTACACGTTTATATACTTAATATTATTTTGGTACCCAGGCAATGTGGGACTTCGCTTCACTCTCCCTCACGCATAGCGTGCTCAGTCGGCAGTACCTGCCGCGTGCATGCTAGAGATGCGCACTCCACCCATTTTTGGTACCTAGCTTTGATACCATATGATACTGTCTTGGATAGAACTCAACCCCAGTAGTATGCTATTGAAGTAAGAGTGTCCTTACGCTTATATACGTCATGTTACTATGATACCCAAGTTATGTGGGGCTTCGCTTCACAATGCGCTATCCCTTGTTGCTACTTGTTTTGTTTTGTCTTACCGGTATTCATGTTGTCTAAGCAGGCAGGAGCTGATCCAAACCTTGATTCGAACGGACTGAATCCCCTTCACTATGCTGCTACTAAAGGGGAATCAGAAATCATTAAATGCATGTTAAAGGCTGGAGCAAATCCTAACGTTACTGAAACTGTAAGTTTAACTGTTGTGACTTATTTAAATATTCTCAGTAATTCTGTTTAATCAAGTAGACGAGTGCAAACCCCTTACTACTGCAGTCTGAAGACTCTGAACATATAGAAGATCTATGTTCTCACTAATAACTCAAGCCTATACAAATGTGAACGTAATCCAGAAAGGCAATTCAGCAAAGTCTTTAACCTTGGATTGAAGTCTGGTGAACCAGTGTTTCTTTCTACCTGAATGCACAGCATGTAACCTGCTAAATTTCCCTCGGGCTCCTCCGGATTAAATAGTACTCACTGTAATGGAGTTACCAAATAGAGGTTACAGGAATGACTTCATCTTTCTATTCTCTCTCCTATGAATATGTGTAATGCTAGGTTCATTTCAAGTTGTGTGTAAATTCAATCTAATTATTGATTTTCCTACTTTGGTCCACAAAAAATGTAGTAGATGGTGTAGTGGTTTGATGTAGTGTAACTAGACTTTGCATGATTTATACTGACGACTTGCAGTAATTTAAAATTTGGTAGCGTTGAGCTATATATCTGTTCTCTTTTAATTAGTTGCTGTGTAAATGATAAATCTTTGTCATACATTCTTCCAACTTTTTTGTTTGGATTCAGATGTTTTAATTGCTGTAGTTTATTGCAGGATGGTTTGACGCCATTAGAAATTGCAGCCCTCCACAGTGACCATGCAGCAGTGATGGTTCTCTTACCTGTGACTTCGCGAATTCCAACTTATCCTGATTGGAGCTTGGTTGGAATAATGAAGTACGTGCACTCAGATGAAGGTAGAAGACAGGTGATGTGATGACTAGGATGAATTTATCTATTTTGGTTAAGTACTTGTGGCTACAATGCTACATCCCTGAAAGTTTCAGTTACGAGGCTAATAAGTTTACTGCGGTGTTTTGAATAAAACTTTTACCATATTATGTTGCCTTGATTTTCCCTTGGTTTGGTTCTAATTTCTTCATTCGGTCTAGTCATTATATTTCTCCCTTTTTTGCTTATTGCTTTCTGGATGTTACTTTCTGGTTTAAAAATGATGTTAGATCTCTGTTATAAGCTGTTGTAGTCTTTATGTCATGAACCGTGATATATATTTTGTGCTCTTTTTTTCTTAGGTTAATTTGTAGTTTATGCAGCTATAGCTTTTCTGGTTAACGGGTACAATTTTTGTTGTGGTGGTTGTGGTTGTATTGGCATTTATTCTTTCCTGGGAATTGTTTAATCATTAGATATGGATGAAGTGTCAGCAGCAGATTCTCATATGATACTTTGTTGGTTAAAACATTTTAACAGAGGGAACTAAAGAAAATGGAGATGTTTCTGCTTTCAAAGTATAGGGGAGAAGAAGCATTCAAGAGAAAGGATTATGTGGATGCTATATATTGGTACTCACAGGTGAGCTGATCTTTTGTTTAGTGATGGATGCCTTACATCTTTGTCGGTATTTTTTTTAAACCTAATCTTTTGTTGGCATCCGTGTCTTCTGTCCACTGATGGTCAGCTTTCTGTTGGGAGATGATATTATGGTCTGCAGTGCTATCAACTTTTTTTGTTGTCAATTTGCTTACCTTCTAGGGGTTTTATATAGCCACTTAGATTTTTTGGTTGGCGAATCTTAATTCTGATTTTGGAATGAGGATGTAGGCAATCGTTGCATCTCCATGTGATGCAATGGTATTTTCCAATAGAAGCTTGTGCTGGGCCCGCTTGAATGAAGGAAGTCGTGCTTTGTCTGATGCTGAGGCCTGCGTTGCGCTGAGGCCTAATTGGGGAAAAGCACACTACAGGGAGGGTGTAGCATGGAAACTACTTGGAGTAAGAATTCTTAGAAATCATGTCTTTGAAATGTTTTTACAAAATGAAAGAATTCTGTCTATTTCTTTGGAACTTACTATGTGTAAACTATCAATCTGTATGTTGTTTCAGAATCTTCCTATGTCGGTTGAGGCATTTGCTGAGGGTTTGAAAGTGGATCCTGAAAATAAGGAGCTAAAAGTTGCTTTCAGGTAGAGCACATTCTGCAAGCTTAACTCAATATTTGTCATTGAGGATTTTGATTGGCAAAAACTGACATTCAGTTGGTGGACAAACTATGGTTTATCAAAGTAGATATTTGTTTTGTTTTGTTTTGTGCGCAGAGCATTTCAACCCGTATGCTAGTCTGACTCACACATCTTGAATTTGAGTGACCCATTACTCCTTTACTCAATACTCATCAATTTGCGATTCTCTTTTTTGTACGTTCAATTGCATGACTACTTCGTCTACGTTTCTTTTCATCCAAAAAATAAAATAAAATAGTGATACTATATCTACTACTGCTTTTTGGATATTCAACTATTTTTATGTAGATTATTCCTACTGTTATGCCAGGGAAGCTGTCGAAGCCGAGTATGGAATGCCCGTGTCTGAGGGAATCCAAATTATACACCTGGAACTGTAAGTGACGGCCCGCATCTCATCGATGGTTTTGTTCCTGGCTGTGGTGATCTAGGGTGGTTTCGTTTTCTTTGCCAGAAGTGGTGTAAAGAGTAGGCCTCTTTCTTGGATTTTGCATGTTAGTATATATTTGCTCTCTTTTGTTGGGTTTTGGTTGGCCTGCTTCCTTTTGTATGAAGTATGTGATATGTGGAAAGACTTGTGCCCCGCTTACAATATCTGATACTTTTCGTAAGCATTATGGCTATGGAGAAATCTCCCCCTCAATACGTCTCAATTAATTTTCAGACCGTCTTATCATGTATGCTGTTTTTGTGGCGGGGCGGCGGTGGGCAAATGTCGGGCTGTTTTTGTGGTTTGTACTCTTCATTGTACTCGGAAATGAGTTGATGTGATTTCTATAATACTCCATCTGTTCCAAAAGGAGGGACCTTTTTGAGAAAACATCATTTTCAATTGCTTATATCTTTTAATGTGTTAAAAAATATGTAACATGGATCTTATTTGATAAATTTTAATTAGATCTATTAAACAAAACAAAGTTTTTAAAATCACATAAAACTTCATAAGTTGAAATATATAAGCATTTTAAAATGGTTCAAAATCCTAAAAAGGCCACTCATTTTAAAACGCATTTTGACATGGAAGGAGTTTGTGTGAGAAATGTGTTCTCGGCTTTTGAATTACGAAAAAGCGTGTTATTTGTTGATCCTTTTCCGCATTAGAAGAAACTTAACAAGAATATTACGGAATATGATTTAAGAGAGTTTTCACGGCTCTCATAAACTCAAAACTAAAACTTTCCAGGTAAATCCCCGTTGTGATCACTTGAATGGTCATTAAATTAGTACTACTAAATGAGTAGTGCTATGTGTACATATAAAATGTATACAAAGATTTTGTGGGGCCCGCTATAAAATGTATTATTAGGAGATTTTTTTCGTGGCTCTTATAAACTCAATTTATAACTATCCAAATGGTGGAGGTCATTCTACGTCGACAATGACATTGTATTATTTTTTTTGACCAATTCAAATTAAAGACAAACTGTTAACGGTATGAAATAGTTATTATCGGTAATAGTTTAAAAACATATCTCAACCATTAATTGTCGAAATAGACAGACGAGATTTCGCGGATAAGTTTCTCTCATATTAATAACATTGACTGAAAAATTGAGTTGCTTCCTTGGTGTTATCAATAGTTGGATATGGAGTACTAGCTCTGTTGTATTTTAAGTAGTAGAGAAAAAACCGTATTTTAAGTTGAACCCAGGGATATCAAGCTTTGGTTCTCTTTTGTGTAGGGATGGATCTTTTAATTCTAACGCAAATTGAATCCATTTTCAACCGACTTAAACTTATGTAAATATAGGTTGATATGAGTTGAACCCATTATATAATATAGGCGGGTTGAGTTGGGTTATAAATGAATGGATTTGAACGGGTTCAAAAATATGGGTTGAAATTACCACCTTTGGATATAACCATATTACATATTGTACTCCCTCCGTCCCGGTTTGTTTGTCTTATTGTCGAAAACCGTGTCTTTCAAAAATATACTTATATCTTACATTTTATAATATTTTTTTTTATTTTGAAGATTTTGTATATTAAAACTAATTGAGATCTATCAAACAAGATCTATATTGCATATTAAAAACATTACGAATTGAAAATTATAGCCAATTCTTTGAGAGGTCAAACGCTCTCAAAAAGTCAAAAAGGGGACAAACAAACCGGGACGGAAGGAGTACATAGCTGCCCAGGTACCTAGTAAGTTAAGGAATTAGAGAATAAGATTGTCATTAGGGAGTGTATAAATAAAGCCGTACTTAAGGAATTAGGGGATGCCATATATGCTATCGATGTATGTTTTGGAAACTGCTCAATGCTCAGAGTCTCATGGAGTAATTATTAAAAAGCGATCAAATTCTTTTCGCTGCCGGCGGGAATGGTGAATTTTCAACCACAACCGTAAGATTCAAAATTGGTTCCTATTTGCATAAGTTTCTAGAGGTCGGCAGCCATAACACACGTGGCATTCCGTCATCAATCGTAATCGTTCAAAGTTTTGAACGGCTTAGATTTTAGAGAGAGAAAAAGAAAAGGGTAGTCAGGCGAGGGGAGAAAGAATAAATTTGGATCATTCAAAACATAATTGAACAACTGGAATTGACTACGGCTACAGTCACATTGTACCCGCTTGGTACCCAAAAATTCTCCCTATATGCACCCCACATTTTGTACACGCGGCCTGAATTCAAGTACTATGTGCAACGTGGAAGGGATACGATAGGAATGGGAATATTTCAAAATTTGTTTTTTTAAAAACGGCGTCACTTCTTCCCTATTCCTTCTCCTCCATTATTCTAACCAGCAAATCTCAACAACCATTCCACCAATCCTTGATCACTGTTTTAGGGTTTTACAATTCTCTCTCTCTCTCTCTCTCTCTCTCTCTCTCAACCTTTTTTTGATGGTTCTTCTTCACCTTACTCTCTCTCCTCTCTCCTGATTTCCGCCACTTCTCCCTCCTCTAACTCGCCATTACCATTCCCACAGGTCCAGATCCATAATTACCGCAACTTTCCACACACCCACCACAGGCACGTATCGATGTCGGCGCAGTCGTCCGAATACCGTTCTCTCACACCGGGGTCGCTCTCCAACGCCGGAATGTTCTCCAGAACCGTCACCACCGCCCAATCCCTCTTCGCCAAGCGCCGGCCATGGCGCCAGCTCACCGGCACCCTGCCTGCCTCCTTCTCCCGCCCCCTATCCCTAGGCGAAGCCACCAATCGTATCAAGCGGAACCTGAACTACTTCCGGGTAAACTACGCCCTGTTCGCGCTGCTGGTTCTCTTCCTCAGCCTGTTGTGGCACCCGGTCTCGATGATCGTGTTCTTGATCGTGTTTGTCGCGTGGATCGCTCTCTACTTCTCACGCGATGAGCCGTTTGTGATATTCAATCGAAGCATTGACGATCGTGTGGTGATGATTGTGTTGAGTGTGGTTATGATCGTGGCGGTGGTGTTGACGGGGGTGTGGTTGAATGTGTTGGTTTCTGTTTTAATTGGGATGGCGATTGTTTGTGTGCACGCGGCATTTAGGGTTCCGGATGATTTGTTTCTTGATGAGGAAGAAGCAGCCGGTGGTTTGCTTTCGGTTGTTCGATGATTGGGCAGAGGTTTTTTGTAAGTCGAGGTGCGTGTAAGTCTGTCCTTATAGAAAAGAAAAAAAAATATAGAGGTTTTTGTTAAGTTTTGATATTTCAGGCTATCAGGTCGTCATATTGGTCTGTGTTGGTTTCATTCTTGTATTGATTCAACTTCAGGCAATAATTGAGTAAATGTTTTGGTTTGATTTGGAATTTTGGATGTAGGAGTAAATGTGAGAGAGGGAAGAGAGTGTATTGTTTTAGATTTTACAGCAACTCTGTTTTTATGTTTTGAACTTGACTTATCAGTTCAAGTTTTCGTGGTTTAGCACCTTTCTGTATGGCAATGTTAAAGGAGACAAGGAGTGATGGAAAGATGGGCTTGCTGAAATGTTCTGGTATTGCTAGAAATTTGTGGAACCTAACCCATGATTTTAGGTGATACTGATGCCAAACTTGAAAAAAAAACAGGTCGAAATTCCATAAAAGAATGTCGAATTTAAGGGTGTGCTATTTTTACTTGGAAGAGGAAAAGAAAAACACTCAACCAGAATTCCTTCCTTGTGGGTAAAAATGGAGTCATAGTGGTCGATGAAAATCGTTTCTTTCTTGGTCATGGACATGGAGAAAATTACTGCAGCTTAGACCTAAGTTGAGTCCTTTTATCAGATCCATCATTGGAAATGGGTCTTCTACACATTTTTAAGCCCCCTCTTGAACATTATGGTCATCAGATATTCCCCCTTGTGATTCTAGCTGTTCTGTTAATTTCTTGCATAGGCTTATGCCTTAATTAGTGATTTGTATCTCTTGAGGATGTTGTGCATACCGATGCTCTGAACTATCAATGAAAGAAGCATGGTAATGTGCACATAAATTGATTTGGGTCTCTAGGCCTCCCCTTTCTGATGCCATTTGGCTTTGATTTGGGGGTATGGTTCTACAACAAAACGTCCCTGTAGCTCCTCGGTTCTTGGAGGTTTAGGGGGGCCACTGTTTCAGTGGTACTCTGAGAGCAGCCACTCTGTGCATATATTGCCAAAGGTTAGGTCTGTCTCCAATCATCCCTCGCCTATACCCCCAATGATTGGGGACTAGATGGGTTATGTTATGTTGTTGTATCTCTTGAGGATCTGCTCTTGTATGAGCTTTCAGTGGTTTGATTAACCAAAAAAAGAGAGAAGGGTTTTCTTGCATAGGCTTATGCCTTTGGTGATTTGAATCTCTTGAGGATCTCCTCTTTTTTGAGCTTTCTAATAAAGGGTTTGATTACCAAAAAAAAAGTCGCATGGGGTAAATCTCCTTTCTCTTGGCAATGGAGCTTCGAATCTGGGCACCAAAGCGGGGGCTAGATTGAGATTTGGCGAGAAAGAGGCATTCGCTACTTCCGAATCTCCGTTTGTCTTCATTTTCCTTCTACACTCCCAAATCAGTTACGTTGATCTGCCATGGAACCAGTTTTTGATGAGTAATAGGTCGCCCCAAGTTTCGCTACTTATTCTTTAATTCTAGGGTGAACTCACAACATTTTTTCTGGTGTTCCTTTCTATTGATGAAGAGATAACCTCGTGCTCTTCAAGAAATGAAGGCAGAGCCCCTTCCCCAGTCAAGAAGACATTCATCAGAGCTACCTGCTGCTTTGTCTATGCAGATAGAAAAAATAATTGAGAAGAAAAGCATAAGAAAATTGTAAAAAAGGTTTTATTTGGGCTCAATGTTTATTTTGTTATTTTCTCTCTTTATTCTAAAACAAACAATAGGATTATTTTTTTATGTTTTCTTCCCTTTCTTTCCTTTTCCAAAGTTCCAAACATACCCATACATCTCGAGAAATTTTTCGATGCCAGATGGGTATATCCCACGTGGAACCCGCTCGGCACATTCGGGCCGTCCAAAAACGCAATGGACGGCTTGGATGCGCCAAGCGAGCACCGCGTGGTACCCACCCGGCATTGAAATGTTTTCTCCTAGGCCAACTGAACTCGGATGGTTTCATGCACGTCAAACAGAGAGAGAGAGAGAGAGAGAGAGAGAGAGAGAGAGAGAGAGAGAGAGAGTTTTTCAAAAGCACAATTTCATGTTCAACAAGAAGGGAATCAAGCCATGTTTCTGCTTATAAATTTCAGAGTGGTTGACTTGGGAGATTGTCATCTCTCCATGTTACCAATTTTTTACAGAGACACGGCGACAATAAAGAAACAAATTCAGAGAGCTAGGGTACAAATGCATTGAGAATGGTACATCAATGGTAGACATCAAGAGGGACAAATACGCCTACCAAACAGGAAAAAAGGCACTCATTTAGGTATGATAAGCACATATAACAAGAGAGAAAATTCACATTTGTCGAAATGAAAACCTCAATGTTACAAACAAGTTGTCAATGAAATATAAAAGAAGTGGACCTCCTTGAAATTCACTTACAATGAAATATTGAACAGGACTATGGATACAAGAACGAGGGAAGTGTAACTATCCCTCTGATGGAATTCCCAAGGTCATAGAGGATTTTGGAGCATAACAAAGAATGGAAGAAAATACTGTTTACGAAGGTATAGCCTTGCGAGCATAAGCCAACACCATCACGAAATCCTTTGCCGATGAGCCAATTGATGCTGGCACCCTTTCAGACGTTGAAGCCGATTGTAGCCAAAGATCGACTAAATTATTCAGGTGCAATGTGGGGACCACTGATTGGCCAAAACATTTAATCTCAACCTGGAAAAAAGTAAATGCGCAATTAGGTAAATGTGAAATGACGAGCATTAACCTCTGCCAGACAAACACCACAATCAAAGGTTTTCCTGTTATAATAGTCATGGAAATGGTTTGCAGTCCTTGGAAAGTGTTTCCAGAAAGTTGACATGGATAGAAGGTTAAACACCAAAATGCTGCTTTTGGCTCTTGGACTTTCCATTTTCAGCTACCGAAATGACCAAAACTTTGTGCTCAACATTCTCTAATAGTTCAAAAGAATTAATTTTGGAAAAATGCCAAAGAAGCTTGAAAGATCTTAAGCTTCACTCTTTTTCTAAGCGAGGGACTAAGAGCTGTATAAGAAGAAATACAGAAAACCATAAATACTGTATTGCAGAGTAGTTATGTACATTGCTTCATATTGTTAGGTTGCATATAAATGATAACTATATTGGCCGTATACTATTCCTAGAAGTAAATAAAGTTGTCCAAGTCTGACAAGAATTTGAAGTTTTCCTTGCAAGCTTTCAGGAAAGTGGAGACTTCAATATTGGAAAAGACTTTTCATCAGCATAAGTTTTATCTGGCCCATTTGTTTCACAAATATGATGTCTACATCACCTGAACTAACATAAATCTTTGGTGACAGCAACTGTGAGAGTACAGTATAGACACCTTCTAGTCGTCCAAGTTTTTCCCCCACAACTTACAATCTTCTAATCACTTACCCACAACTTACCTCATAATATGCAGAGATTGACACAACTTCTTGTAACGTGTGAAACTCCGTACGATATCCTATAATATGCAGAGATGCACCAACAGTATAACCAATCTTCTAATCAATTCTTGTGATACAAGGGATTTGCCATTGGGTTGACAGGGAAAGTTCCCACAATCAACAGGGAACCAGGCACTATGAGTCTACGAATTGCTGGGAGACTAAGGAACAACACCCTAGTGCATTAGCACTAGAATTGCCAAAGTACAACTAGCAACTTTCTAGCCAAATTGACAAATGAACCTGTCTGAATTCAAATGTCAAGATTGTATTCCAATCGAAAATGTAGTTAAAAGTACTGATAACAATACGCTCTCCTTTCACTAAATTGTTGATGTTGTTCACATACACAACCTCAAACTAACTATTCATGTTAGATATTATCTGGTTTCCCTTAACAATACCTAACCAAATGAAGAAACATAATCAAGAAAGATTATTAGCATGTCAGCAGGTAAACAGAACTTCACCATCTCTGGGTCCAATTAGTTTGCTAGGTTAATAAAGAACAACATACTATTGAAAAAACCAGGAACATGATCCACTTACCTCATCTTCACATGTAAGATCTAGTTTCCTCTTCAGGTACTTTTGGATAAAAGAAACAGGTACATTCCCATCCCTGTAACAGGAAGAAATGCAGGAACGTCATTGGCCAATTTTGACAAAGAACAAAAAGAACGTCAATGGACAATCAGAGTCTCCTATCCCAACCCTTTTCATTTCACAAAAACATCCCATTCATTTTTTTTTTATTTTTTTAAAAACACATCATTGCCTGTGAGTTCAAGAAGTATCCTTTGTTTCAGCCCAAGTAGTTTGTCATTCGTAGATGCCATTGCAATTACCAGTGCACTGTAACTACAAGCTTCGTTGGATATTCACAGTACTCCTGAAAACTGTTTTACTCCAACCAGCTGATATGAAGCAAACGGACAAAAATAGCACAAGACTCCAAAATTCCAGTGAAAAAGCTGAATCCCTGGCAGAATGCAGATTCTCGTGCTTTTCAAAAAAACAAAAACGTGCACTTCCCCCATGACTGCGGTTAAATGCGCACAGGACGTAACTCATGCAACATTGGTCATGACTCTAGAAATTTAGAGACACTACATTCTCGTTGAACTATATGTTGTAAGGTCAGGTACCGCTTCCATCCTACCAATTTCTTATTGACAGTAAGAGCATGTACCGCCAAAGCATCTGTTGCCACATTCCATCACATCGGCACATGCTGCCCCTCACATGAAATCACAGACCATATCTGACCGTTCCTTCAACCAATGATAATAGATATAGGTGCCTCAAATTGCATGCATTTTAATTGACCTTGTGTTTACCACCATAATGACTTGCTGCAGGCCTTAGTCCCTTGCAAGCCTAAGATCCGCCCTTGCAACACAAGCCCCTACGTGATAAGTGTTCGAATTCGCACCAAGCATTCCAACCATTCATGTAATCAGTCTTCCCTAGTCATCTAAAAAGATGTATTTTTTGTGGTTCCTAGATCCAGAAACCAAAACTTCACAAACCATTGGGCCAAGATGGATGAGTTGAGGTGAAGGTAATTACCAAGTCCATGAACCTGTCTTTTGTAGAATACCCCGTTTGAAGCCATGTGGATGCAACCAAAGAGGAGAGTATTATACTTAGGCTTGCTGGGTATGGCATTCCAAATGGTATCAGACCTGGCACTAACTGGCGGGACCTCGAAACGTGCTTCAACAGGTTTACATGGAGACTTGCTTTGGTAGGTTCACATGGGGCGGACTTAGGACAGACTCCATATGACTTGCTTGGGACGTCTCGCCGGGGACAAACTGGAGGAGCTTGACATACGGAGTCCCACACGAGGACGTGTGACCCAGGGTGGAATGTGGTGATCCAGATACAAAAGACTAGACCTCTCAAGGCATAGGGCAAAGATGGATCAGATAAGGTATAGTTGACTAACCATGTCCAAGAACATGACCCCCGTTATTTGGAGTGAAAATTCAAGAGCCTCATAAGTGTGAGGATTGAACCTACATAGTGTGACGTTTTAAAACCGTGGAGGGTGCGGTGCAAAGTGGACACTACTGTCCTAACTCCTATGTGGGTCCGGTGTGTTGCAATCTAACAACATACAACTAATAGAAGCTTAAGTAGCACTACTATTTATATGTCCATATTGAACTCACTTGCTAGTGCGAGCATTTCTCCAACTATTCCTCAACAGTCAACAGTCTCCCAATATTTATTCTACATCCAGCATACTCAAAGTTTTGAACTCTTTTACAGCTTTCAAAGCTCAGACACTAGGATGATAAACACAGAACATGTACAGAACACTTGGGGATCAAGGCCCTTTTAAAAACGAGATAAAATAGCAATGCTGAAATAAAAGAAATACTGGAGATGACAAGGAGAGTTTACGAGTAATGTCAGAAAGAACCATGACAGAGCAAAACAATGCCAAATGACAAAGAACAGGTGTGCTATCTAATTTTACCCCTCAAAATTGTATTGGCACATAAGTAACGATAAAAGCCTGCTAGATAGAGAAGAAAAGATAGAAGTGAAGCTGAACTCAAGCTAGAATCGTGAATATATAATTAGTCCCTTTTCCTTATCTTGGGTACATACATGCTTGACTCCCTATACAGCTAAGTTAAATTGGGTACTTCCTGCAATATTTAAATTTACTCAAAAAACAGTGTGAGTTGGACTGTTGGACCCTGGAAAATCATTCAGGCTTTGAACCAGTAGAAGAAAGAATGGATATGGACACAGATTTAATCAGTAATTTATTAAAAGCCTTCTGGTTTACAGTTTCATATCAAAGGGTTGACCATTCTCTTAAAGGTGCAACAGAATGTTTGCAACTCCAAAAATCTACTCATACCAAGCCAAAATATTTTAAAAAACTGGAACAGACTTACACAAACTACCATTTGAGTGAAAACAAAACAAAACAAAAGACACCAGACAAAAAGGAAAAGAAAAAAAAAATCAGTTGAATATGAATAAATATGTCAACAATACTCTCTTTTATGCAATTAATATACACATACAAGTGTGATAAACACCAGTCACCATGTCATACCCAAGTTTGTTGTCATTACAATGTAGTCCCTAAATACTTAGAATTAGAACTGTAAAAAGATGTTTTCCAACTAGCAAAACAAAACTGACAAAATGCTGTCATATTTCAACCAGCAACCAATGATGCATGGACAAAATGGCGTGTCAATCATTCCTTTCATGTCAGACGCTTCATAGAGGATCTTATCCATCCAGAGGTATTATATAGTTTCTCAGCTTAGTAACAGAAAAGAAATCATATCCAAAAAAAAACCTGAACATGTGTAATTTCAAGAAATTCAGGTGTTATGCGTTATGGAAAATTGAGAAAACAAATAAAATAATTAAGCAAAACCAATAAACAGTAGTTCTAGTAGGGGTGCATGAGAAAAAAGGAACTCACTTTATTCTCAAGTAACTTGCAGATATTTGAGGCAGGGGTGAGTGGCCTTCCCTAAACCATGTACAGAAGATCACATATCAATAAAGTAAAGAAGGCAAACAAAACAGTTAGCAATAATAATAAGTTCCCCTAAAATAGCCAAAATTATAATCAAACGCTACGCTGCTAAAGTAGATTCTTACTGGTCTTCAGAAGCCACTAGAGAGAACCAAATTGGACCAATTCTTCTTTCCCCTTTAGCACAAGCAGCATCTAGCACGGCTTGGGGTGAAATGCCTAATTCACCAGAAGTAGTTGCTTTCTTAGGACGAATTCTCCGCAACTTTTTAGGTTTGACTGAATCGAGAGAGACAGGATCTGTGCTATCCTTTTCTTCATGGACTTTGGATTTGGTTCCATGTTCCTTAACTTTTGTTTTGCGAATATGTCCTTCACTGTTGTTACAGGTATGCTGAGGTTCTGATTTAGAAGCAGACCCTTGTGAAGTATTATACTTCAAAGACTTGGACCTATTTGCAACTTCCACCAAAAAATTTAAAGGTCTCCAAAGATCAACTTTCCCTTCCCTTGTTTCAGCACCATTTTCTGCTCCTTTTTCAGGCTCCAGGCGGCTGGACGTTTCAGCAATAGAAGAATTCTGCACGAGTCGTGAAATTGATCATCAAAACCTTTCATGATCATAAATACCACTATAATCATGCCGCTGTTAACAAAAAAGCACTGGCTGCCTAAAAAAGAGAGAGTGCTCATTGCATGGAACCAAAAACCATGGTGGCCTCTGTTGGAGTTTGACCCCCATCAGGTAATTATCTCATCCAAAAACTGGTATATGACCCTGGGCGGCCTTTCCACTCATTGCCAATTGGTTTCGAGTTGGATGTTTTAACAAGGTATAAGGTTTCGGATAATTTGTTCCCCCTTGTTTGTGCCATAAGTGCACCATTGTTTGTGGTGATCAATGTGGAATGGATCGTTTATTTACCTCTCCACGTACGAGTCGGGGGTCACACGTGAGGGGGAGTGTTGGAGTTTGTTCCACATTGATTAATTATCTCCTCCAAAAACTAGTATATGAGCCTGGGTGGCCTCTCCATATTTTTTTCTCAAACATTAAACTTTAGAATTTACATGAAAGATAAGGTTTATAAGATTTCATAGAGTATTTACAATGAATAGACTAACTTCAACTTTTCAAACATAAAGACTTTAATTGATGTTGTTTCAGCCTAACATTAGACACGAATATAAGTGAATTATTTCGGGAACCAACATTGTCTAAACAAATTCATACATCTATTCATATAATAATGCTATGGTGACCCCATTTGTATATCTGATGTGGCTGCTTTATATGCCAATCACATATGAATTATGGCTCCATTAAATAATGCAGTTCTCATATCAAACAGTTCCTAATCACGTGGCCAAATGTACCCACTTTAGTGTTACTGATGTTCAAACCAAGTTAATTTGGTCTATATGAATTCAGATTAAGTCAAACTGATAAATAAAAGATAAGTGAGCTTGGAATAGGTGTTCAAATATTAGAATAGAATAGAGTACCCAGGGTGTTCATCTTTAGAGTGCAGACATAAAACATATGGATTGATATTCATAGAACTACACACTCCAAAACACACACAAGTCCAGAGTAATCCGTTAAATACCAATGATGAATTTTGGCGCCACCACTAGCCTCCTTACCTGCCTTACATTCTGAGTTAACCTGTTTTGAGTCTCCCGAGAGCTAGAGCTCTCAGCACGATCTTCCTCAGAATCTTCCTCTTTCTTAACTGGTTTCTCAATGGGGAAACGGGAACCTCGTAAAGCAGATGTCTTCCTTGCAACAGCTTTTGACCTCCTTCCCGTCATAGCATTCTGTGAAGACACTCTCGGAGTACTGACCACCAATGATGAGAGTGATCTCTCCTTTCTTCTCACTGGCAAAGTAACAGATGGTGTAACTTCAGGTGCTTCCACCTTTCTTTTTTTGAAGGGGAAGATCCTGGCTCTTACATCTTGCAAGTTGTGGTCTGGCCTGATAACCAAGAGCAGCATCAGTAGTTTTCCAAAATGCTAACTCTAATCTCATTTCCATGGTCTTGCTCCACGGAAACTATTGTGTGGGATATTGGGAGGGAGAGAGAGGACAGGAAAAAGGGGGGGAAACAAGATCCACTTGAAAAGAAAAAAAACCACCAGGCAATCCAGGGATACGGTACCAAAAGTGACAGATCACTTAAACTTCATTTAATGCAATATACCCATGCTATGAAGTGAAGGGTAGGCTAAAAAAGAAGAATGTGAATGTATTAGAGAACTGCTATAATTTCTCATGAAAGCAATGTGTTTGGCTAGATTCTGACCTCATTATCTCATTATTTCCATTAATAAAAAAATTGACTAAAATGCTACTAAAACTATGGCCCCATAATGGCATCATCACAATAGCGAATTAACTTATTCATTACAAACTTACGAAATATAGAGATGTATTTTCAGCATTTTTGTAGACCATTAAGAATGCAAAATGTGAAACATGCATGAGCTTATGCAAGCTCATGGATCTCATATTCCATGGTTTCCCTCAAATATACCAAGGTCATCAGATGTCATATGTGACCCACGTCACCCACCAAAGTTTGGAAACCAAAATGGTACAGAACGACCTACCAGCCCACTGTAGACTCCTATAGGCTATACCGCACCTGAATAACTATTGCTTGACGACCCAAACATTGTCAATACAAGGTATAGACTTGGACGCCTCATGGGTGAAAAGTATTGCTATGATCAATCCCCCGCTGCAATGCTATTTGCAATTTGAGCATCTTATGTGCCCCATCCAGTAGGACGCTTACTTGGAAATTCAAAGCCATTTTTGCATGATACAGTACTTGTATTAATGAGATAGAGAGAAGGGAGCGAACAAGCAAGTAGAAATATCTTACCTCAGCTTATCCAATGGCACAGAGCCTAAATCGACATCGCATACTGGACAGCATTCCAATTCTTCATCTGAGATCTTCTTATGTATGCATTTCCTGCAAACTGGACAAAATCCAAAAGACAAGACTATCAAATTAACATCTCTGGAGTTGAGAGTCCTCAGTCAAAAATGGATACAGATAAATTGTCACGTTCAGAAAAACTAGATGAACAAAAGAATTTAAACAATCTACATTCACCAATAAATAGAAAGAGATCACAAAACGAGAATGGTAGTTTTCAATAATATGATCACTGTCCAATAGCTAATGTTCTTCCACAATTTACTTTACTCATAGCTCTATTCCAAAACGTTGCTAAAAACAAACAAAGAATGGCTTCCAACTCATCATTAGACATCAATTCCAATATAGGAGGAGGAGGAGGAGGAGGAGGAATGACCCATCAATGCCTGAAAACATATTTTCTTGATTGTGCAGCATTATTTCCACAAAGCAGCTTTCCAAGTCTTGTAGGATCCAACAAATCAATTCACTTTATCTACTTAGTCACCTGAACTCATATGAATTACATCTTATCCTTTCACTAACGCCTTCTAATTACTTCTCTGTAGAAATAGATAAGCGCAATTACCAAAATTAGCAAAAAGTCCGTATGAGACAACGCCATAATCAAAGTACCCAGATCAAAAAGATTT
>BPLS01000561.1:161827-176017 GCA_019656275.1 Rhododendron kiyosumense
ATCCAAGAAGAATCTGAATCGAACCAAACAAACCATAACAACAATGACACAGTAAGATAACACAAAGGAACCAAGGTAAGAAAAACAATTAAGCAGTTAGTAGTAATTAGAAAAGCTCAACTCCACCAGCAGTAGCTCGAAGATTATAGCAAACACAAGAAACCAAAGAATGCTGAATGAAAAGGAGATTATGAGTAAAAGAGTCGAGACTCACACGTATGAAGACATTCAGATATGGTGGTGGCGTCTCTGAAGAGCTTGTTGCACAGCGGGCATGTCATGCATGCCGCAATCGTCTCTCTCCTTATTTTCACCACCTGATTCGACATCTCCCCACCCCCCTTTACTCTCTCTCTCTAACTCTCTAACTCCCTCTCTCTCTCCAACCTCTCAGCCCTCGTCCGGAGCTCAACCCACGTACCAAAGCTGCATGTTAGAACCACCCGGCAACGCACGTGAAATCCACGTCCGTATCCCCCGTACCCACCTGCATTCACCACAGCACAACCCAAATCACGCCAACGCCGAATGACTGGCCGCAATTACATTGTAGTAAAAAAGAAAAACGCGATGTATACATGTATGTACATATGTATCTATATGTGCAGCTGAGAAACGGACCTGTGAAGATTGGGAGAGAGAATCGATTTTAGAGAGATGGGTGTGGGGTGATTTGCGAGGGACGTACGTGGGCTGGTGATGGATTTGGACAAGAGGCGTGTTGGATGGACGATCTGTTCGGGAGACGGGAGACGAAATCGAGAGAGGAGAAGTTCCTTGAATATTTGGAGTAGTAATTTTTTTGAAGACAAGGTTGTGATAAAGTGCGCTGGGGGTGTACGTTTTGGGCGAACCTGCGCACCTTGTTTTCGTGCGTGTGACGGCGTGGTTTGGGGGAATTTTGGGGCAAATTAAATGCGCGTGATGGCGCATGTTAGCCTAACCTGGACGCGACACAAAGAACTGTTACCCTGCATTTCATAGAAATGTCACTTTGGCCCTGTCTACTTTCATTGGAGGCAGCATTTGACTTTAAAAGCAGAATAGTAACTTATTTTTTTTTATCTATTATCAAAAAATATATATATATTTTTTATCTTTATTTAATTTTTTTAGTATTTGTTAGTTTTGCATAAAAATTTTGTGACTTATTGATTCGTCTTGGCGAGAGGAATTGGATTTTTTTTTATTTTATCGAAACTCATAATTTTTTTCAAAAAGACAAGAATAAGTAAAAAAAAAAGCCGTCTTATTGACTTATTTTTATCTTTATTCAAAAAATTATGAATTTTAATCATATTTTTTTATTTTTCCGATTTCTTTCGACGAAATGAATCAATAAGTCATAAAAGTTTAATGCAAAACAAACAAATGCAAAAACAAAAAAACAAAAAAAAAAAGTCACTTGACTTATTAATCCAAACCTACAACACCATTATCTCCATCCACAACACATAGGCAAAATCTCCTTATAGTCTTGTGCAAATTTATCAAGGGAATTGATATTTACACTCATTTTTTTGTTATCCACACTACCTTTTTTTTGCTTTTTAGTGTTGAAATTGTATGTATTTTTTTGTTAAAAGAAAAAAAAATAGAGTGTTGATAACTAAAAAATGAGTGTGAATATCAATTCCCATTTATTAAAGTTTCATTTTTGTCCTATATTTATTAATGGCATTCGTGCGACACGTGAAAATTCTTGCGAGTCTTGTTGATACTCTTAGTCCTTCATCGCTGGTACGTTTTGAAGATACATGTAAATTTTTGGATAAATTATAGTTTTTTGGATTTTTTAATTGTTCAAAGGATCTCGATTAAAATTTTTACATGATATAGAAAGTTATAACAATCATTCATTAGAAAATACTCCCTTCGTCCCCATTCTTTAGTCCCTTTTAAGAGCCTGTGCCACTTTTCAATGGATTATATCTTGCAATCTATAATTTTTTAGATGATTTTGAAAACATCATTTAAAAGAGTTCATTGAAATCTATCAAACAAGATCTATAATGCATATAAATAGTATTGCCAATTAAAAGTTATAATTAGTTTTTTTGTCCGATTGAAATAAAACGAGGGACAAAAGAATGAGGACGGAGGGAGTATTGGTTTTTAACTCAATGTTGGCAAGACTTGTCATAATGGGATCATTGTGACGGGGGTAGGGATGGCAATTTCGGCCGATCCGTTTCCCGACCCAAATGGGTTGGGGATTCGGAGATTATTTGGGGATCGGATATGGTATGGGGATAATTTTTAAAAAAAAAGTGGGGAACCGGTTGGGGGTGAATATGAGTTAGTTCCCGCCTCATCCCCACCCCGAATCCCCGTAACATATATACATAAGAATTAAGATTTCATTTATTTATGCCACTTGCCTACTATATATATACATAAGTTAGGATTCCCAGAGACTTACGTCTCCATCCAGTTTCAGTCTACTCCTCTCTACTCTGGTAAACTCTCTCTCTCTCTCTCTCTCTCTCTCTCTCTCTCTCTCTTCATCTGAGTCTCTCACATTATCTCTCTCACTGTCTCACACACACACATTGACGCACACAAGTTCCAGTCTACTGATGCTCTTGTTTCTACTATATAGGCACTTCAAGTTTGGTAACTACATATGATGGGAATTGACTGTTTGTGCTCCGTTTTTTAGAATTCTCAATGCTCTACTGCTATTGTTTGTTTGAAACTGTTTTCATTTCAATTTGGTTTGTAATACACTATGGCAACAGTTATATGACTGTTTTAATTTAAATTTGGTTTGTAATGGCACATGGCAGTAGATATGTAACTGTTTTCATTTTGATTTGGTTTGTAATGATACTATGACAGCAAATGCGGCTGTTTTCCTTGACATTTGGTTTGTTATGACAGCCTAGATTTTTATATATATATTTTTTGAATTTGGTTTTATGGTTTATATTTTGTAATGACAGGTGACTTTTTTTTTTTTTTTTTTTTAAAGTTTTGGAATCTTTGGATCCTCAATTCCTCACGGGGATCCCCGTTCTCTGTTTGGGGTGAGGATGGAGGGTAAAAATAAATCCCCAGTGGGGATCGGGTTGGGATGTGGAGGGATTTGAGTTCGGAGATCGGTGACGGGGATAGTGGTATCTACCCCCGACCCTTCCCATTGCCATCCCTAGACGGCCGGGTAGTCAAGTCAATGAAAGGCTAACACTGCAACATAAGTTAAAGTGTAAGAAGTTGACTGTCATAATTGGAAATAAAAAGGTCAAACAAAAACTTCAAAGAAAACATGGTGCTAAGTGTAATTTATCATATCCTTACTTCCCTAGTTTAAATGGCTGAGCTTTGATAGATCCCAGATTCATCCGAGGTTTTCTTCATCTGCCTTGACCTTTATAGAGCTCGATGAGACTCATATATATTCGAAGAACTCGTCAACTACCCGGGATGTTGCCGAGCAATTCCCTGTTGAACAAGTGATACAGATAGTTCGGATCGAATCTGAGTGCATACAAATAACATACAAATTTGAACCGTCCAATACTCGATGGTTGGCTCGCATCGGCCCCATCCCGTCAAATAGTCATTTATGTTAAAAACTATATTTGTCGTTGTCGATAGTAATAACCACATGATCAAACCAAATTAATATCACAAAATAAAGAAATGTATTTTTAACTTAAGTGTAATTTGATCATTTTTGTTATCGTTGTCCAATGAAGTTAAATGTTTTGTGTGAACAATTCACTCGATGAATGACACAACGGCTATCAGAATGAGTTGGATCAAATAGGTAGTACAGTAGTAAAATTGTTATATTTTATGCATTAAAGTTTTATTCAGTGTAGTACCGTAGGAACCGAATCGCACACATTTATTAACCTAGAAATTAAATTTGAAAATACTATCTCCGTCCTATTTTGTTGTGCTTATTTCTTTTTTGACATCTTACAAAAAACTCTCTATATCTCACATTTTATAATTTTTTTCATGATTTCAAAAACTGTCTAAAAGAATTAATTAAGATTTACCAAACAAAATTCATATTTGAATATATAAAATATTATAAATTAAGAGATATAGACAATTTTTCGAAACGTAAAAAAAAAAACAAAGTACAACAAAATGAGACGGAGCAAGTACTCGTCAACCCAATTCCAACCGGCAAGCAAACAAAAAAAGGTAAGGTTGGAATTTCTGCGTCCGCGTTGGGGAAACCCGAATTTGGAAAACTCAAGAGGGAGGGGAACGCCTTGGTAGTACCAGAGATCCGGTGTCCCTCACCTTACACAAGTCACGAAACCGGTGTGTGACTGTGTGGAATCCACTTGACTTGACTTTGCCTGTTAGGGATCTGTTTGGCTGTACCGAAAAGGTAAAACCGGTTTTGGTTCCGTTTAAGCAAAGCAATTAACGCTCTCCACCTATAATGGCATTCATGATGCCTTATCATTCTAGTACATGTTGTTTGTGGTAAGTTGGTACTCCCACTTCTACGATCCAATATGATTGATAACTACTTTTTGGTGAAAGTGGAAGCATGGTAACTCAACGGATTGGCCGGTCTCCGTTTCCGTTTCCAATCGAGAATTGAACGGAATTTTCTCGTATTTCGACTAGAGAATCTATGAGAGACAATACTGTGGAGATTCTGACCAAAAAATGAGACTCTCAATGCTTTCGGAGAATGCTTTGTCGTGCTATACTTAGAGGCCTAGGGATGTGCAAAAAACCCACAACCCGACCCGAAGGGTCTTGGGCGGCTCCGAACATTGGCTTCGGTTGGGTACGGGTTGGGTTTTGTTAAAAAAATGAGTTTTGGTTCAGATTTCGGGTTTGTGTTTTTTCCACCCGCGGGTCCGACCCGACCCGACCACCTTCAAACAAACCAACCCGACCAAAAAGATCGGGCTCGCGGACGGGTCTATGCCATCAATCGGTTCGGTTACGGACCTCTACTTTTCGTACCCAATATGGTCGGAGTCGGGTTGCGGGCCATACCCAACCCGTGCACACCCATACTTAGAGCCTAGAGGTTTATTCCTCTTAATGTCTTAGTTTTAATTTTTCTTTTTTACCAGCAACTTTTAGAGATTAGTCCAAGGTGCGCGTAAACTTGTCTGAGAACGCTGCATTGATAATTCATTTTTTCCTTCCTACAATACTTTTTTTTGGGTTCAAATCCTTGCCGGTCTACTTGGACCGGAGGAAAATAATCCTATTCTGGGCCACACATTAAGAAAATCAATGGTTCAAATCTGCTCACAAACTCCTCTTCTCGCGAAGGATCTCTGAGCAAATCCAAACCATTGATTGCAGTATTGGATTTAAAGCCATGTTTTGGTGTCAGTCGTAAGAGGTCCAACTGGGATCCGGGCTCCCAGGTAAGATTAAGATCCACTTGTGCCGGACGTCCTCCCGGGCATGTGCGTTAAGATTCAGACAGTCTGTTCCAGGGAGGGGGGTTTGAGGATGGATGGACCAAATTGCTGAGGGGGGTTTTTTTTTTTTTTTTGCAACAATGGAAACAATTTTTTGACTGAAAGAATGGCAAGCCGTTAAGAGAGGTCTTCCTCGTCATGTTTTTGGCTTCGCCAGGGAAAACGGCAGGGCGCCGAAGATGGCCGGCGCAATAGAGGCACTCTCTTGCATGGTGTCATCTGAACAATCAGCAATCGCAAAACAAATAGTAAAAGAATCTTGCCTTTATTATTTTAATGAGATAAGAAGAAGCGAAAATTCCCATTCCATGTAAAATCCTTATTCCTCCACCCATTACGCAATATCACAAGCCATGGTACAAAATCACTCAAATAGCACGGTTCAATAACACGTTCTTATAAGTTCTGAATTGGATTAATGGACTTGTTCACCTTATTCAAAATCCTCTGATGCTTCAAGTATTTACGTTGCTGCTTCATGTGAACTCCCGGAAAATCTTGAGATCTCGAAGAAGTAATTGCAAATGTATCAGGACCCGACGAGACCTTTGTGCCGCGTGTGTGTAATTATCGATAAGAAAAGGGATCCACACTCCACAGAGAAGTCCTGGCGAGGATGACCAAATCTGTTAAGTTTGGAAAAGGAATAATCCAAAATGCCCAAGTAGTTTATTTTAGGTGATATATACATACCCATTTGAATACATAGCCATGGCCTTCTTTCCATGCATAAGGTATATTCATGCCAAATATATAGACAAACAAACAGTCCCAGAACTAAGGAATAGCTCCAGCTGCATTAGTTCAGAGATGTGGGTAATGCATGAATATCTGCTCTAGCATATAGGTATCTAAGCTTACCAAGAAAATGTATTGTCAGGAAAAATTAAAAAGAAATACAAGAACTAAACCGCTCCGAAGATTCTAAAGAAAAACAGTTTGTGGATAATAATGTGTTTTCCAGTGTTTGGTTGTAACTTGAAACAATCGGAGCGTAAAACAAGAAATGGACTTATTTCGATTTCTGGGCCAGCACCTGAATCAGCTGATTGCGGTGATTGTCCAGCTGCAGCAGCCAAGAGAGCTCGTAAGAAAAATAGTTAAGCAAATTGAACAACTAAGTAGTTAAGCAAAATCGAACTACTTGACAGCTGATTTATAGGTAAAAAAAACATGGAAAAAAAAAAGAAAAGAAAAGAAACTTTTGCGGAAGCTAAACTTTCACTTCCAAATTTCAGTTTCAGCAATATTTTGATTTTCAGGCTCAATTTTGAGTATTATCAAGTTGTTTCGATTCTTACCTGAATGTTGATGTAATCCTGAGTGTCATCGATATATTAATGCAACTGGAAAAACAATGAATTTTCAATATACGTTTCGAAATTCTAGCACAAGATAGTATGAGAAATAATTTTCTTAATCGGAAATACACGTTTATTCAGATACATTATGGACAATTGAACTTCCTATGCTTGCATACTGTTCAATATAAGAAAAGTATTAAGCTATGCATAAGATCATGAAAGTAGCGCTTACCATGGTAAGTTTGTTCAAGGTACCTTCAATCTGCATAAAATAAGCCTACAAAATGTTCAGAGTTTAGCACTTCATCTAAGAATTTAGTGCGGTCCAAAGAAACCACAAATTGATACCAAATCAAGATCACAACCTCAAGCAACATTTCAAGTTCCTCGACATCATTATGTCTGTTGATAGTCGTCAAACTTGCCCTACTTATTCTGTATATCTTCAAGTTCGAACCTTTAGTAGGAGATGGAGGGACCCAATCAGGAATGCTAGAACCACTATTAGGCGAAGACGCCTTAACGGATTTTCTTGACAAGTATAGATCTGCCATGTCATCATCGTCATCAAGAAGTTGTTCTAGTTCATCCCGAACCTGCAAACTATCGTTCTTTTTTAGGAAAAAGTCTAAAAACAGATGGAAACACTCGCTCAATTTACAGATTTCACTGACTTCAATCCACTGTAGCAAATATCATTATGCGCATCGTAAAATTAAGGAAATAGTTGAGAGATTTGATAATGTCCCAACAGAATTTGAATTCTTTAGGGAAGAAGTAATTGCAGGCCTACAAAGTGTAGTGTTCATGGATTGGAACATGGCTCAAATTTTTGTCCAAACTCCAGAATCTCTATTTTTATTTTCATTTTTTTGGACAAAGGATAACTCATTCTTTCCAATCAAATTTCACAGGTATCAATACCGAATTTCAGCTGAAGCATTACTGTGGCTTATGGTAACTATGAATTCCCATTATGATGCATCCGTAACAAAATGAAATTCTTATTGATAAATATTAAAAAGGGTTAGAATTGGAACCCTCTGCCGTCTCCGATGTAGAGAGCCTATTTAAAGGTTATCTACATCTCAAAGACAATTTACAAGAATTGCCCGTGGACTACCATACACATTACAAAACATTTTTTGTTCGGCGTGAATGAAGAGATGGCAAGAAGTGGAGCCAGATACTTACCTTTTGTACCCGACTAGTTAGCCTTGTCATTGCACACTTCAGTTTCAGCACCCGATCCAACTTCCGGCTGCTAATCTGCACATAGCTGTATTATTTTGTGATCTGAATCCAAGCTGAAACAATATATAACTCAGGTTTCCAACAAGAAGAATCTAAGCTGCAGGCATACTAATCTACCCTTGCATGTGAAAACACGACTTATGCTGCTGATGAGGTCCATGAAGCAACTATAATTCATCCCCAGATCCCAGTTAAACATTTTATGCACTTTTTTAACCAGTTCAACAACCATATATTCAGCAAAACCAAAAACTTGTAAAGAAGCCTTTACCTTTGAGGTCAGCTCATCTAAAACTGGGTATGCAGCAGTCTCCAATTTTCTCGTCCTTGCATCAAGGAAGCAACATATGCCTTCTAGAGCTACCTCTAGAGCCCTGAACTCAAACGGCAATTCTACATTAGGTAATTCAAATCATCAACCAGCGAATCAGAAATAATTGGTCCAAATCATAGAAAACAATGGACGTGGAATGAATGACTTTCGCTCGTTTCAGCAATGGGTTACCTTGTTCACTAGATTCAACATCGTCTTTTGCTCCGTGATTCTCCTCGTCCTCTACTTGGCCTTCGCATACGGCGTTCACCGGGGGCAGTCTTCTCCGTAGTTCTTCGACGATAGGGATGACATTATCATCTAGCGGGTCTCGAAGCAATACCTTCCAAAAAACGGAAAAAGCACAAATTTTCCACAAAGAAAATAATACTACATAAGTACGTAGAGATAGAAGAACTAGGAATCTTTTTTCTTTTCCTTTTCTTCTTAGTGGTTACGTTCGCACAAATGGATGTTTGACCAAACCCCTTAAGATACATTGTTTCTAAAAGAACAAGTAGAAATTTGATTCAGTTTTCTTTGCCAATCAAGATAAAGGAGAAAGAAATAAAGACTAATTTAGGGTCATTAACTTAACCCAAATTGAAAACTTCCAGTAGGGTTGCCCACAGGTCAACCGAACCACCCGTCACAAACCATGACAGTAGTTCGATTTTATAACCGGACTGAACTGTCCAAAACCGTTGTCCGCTGGGCCAACCCTAACTTCACGCTAGAAATGTGCCAAAAAAAGGGACGCTACCTAATGTTGAAAAGAAGAGTTTCTCAAAAATGATACTCCTGAGTCCTACCCCTACTACTCTATTAGTCAAGAATTTGTACTCCTATAACATTTGATGATGGAATTTTTCCTGTAATAAAACTCTGTTGCCACTTAAGCAACATTAGTGTACGAAAATATTTTAGGCACAGATATCCAGATACAAATTTGTGTACATCCATCCGCACACACTTTTGTAAAGTCAACGTACATCATGTATCTCAATTTGCGACTGGACATCTGTTGTGACAATCTTCGTAGCATAATACAGTAGAGAATTTGTTTGTCCCACGGACGGAACCAGAATATCGTAAACGCAGGGGCCGAACTATGAATAACAAGTTTTGAAATTTCAAGGTTTCGGAATCAAATGCCTAAATAATACCCAATATAAATCACAATATCTAGAAAAGAAAAAAAAACCCGAAACTACGCGGGGGCCTTGGCCCTCATAAGCCTAAGATTAGTTCCGTCTCTGGACTTGTCCAATTCTCTCTCTTTATTAGAAGATGTTAGAAGCGGATCAAACAAAAATCCAAAGTGTCCAAAATTCAGAAGAAAGAAGAGAGGAAGGGCAGTACCTCTTCACTTGTGATGATTGCTTTAATGGGCAGTCTCTAAACTCAACATCAACATCAACAACAGAACCCATATAGTCCCCAATCATTGGGGGTATGGGCAGGGGAGGATTGGAGACAAACCTAACCTTTGGCAATATGTACAAAGTGGCTGCTCTCAAAATACCACTGAACAAGTGGCCCCCCTTAACCTGTTTTGTTGTGGAACCATGCCCCCAAATTAAAGCCAAATGGCATCAGAGAGGAAAGCCCTAGAGATCCAATTCAATTTATGTGCACATTACCATACTTCCTTCATTGATAATCCAGAGCATCGGTATGCACATTGGGCAATCTCTAAACTACCATCCATAATTGGTCAAGTGTGTTGCATGCGTTTTCCCAATGAAATACTAACGACAGATTATAAAAGGACCAAAGTGAATATGTCTAAGGTAACGCTTGCCAATCATCAATGCCTATAAGACCTTGTACCATAGAGGATCATCATCAAAGTCTTAACACCAAATTCTTCTAAGAGGTGCTCCTTACATAACCATTGTCATCATAATCAGCAAGTGCGAGCTGCCTACCATCACTTATCATATTCATTGACATTTCCAGCATCTATCTGATTTTCCCAGATTGAAAAAAAGAGAGGTACATAATCTTGAAAGCATGGAGGGAGCTACAGCCAATGGTGGGGTGCTATGGCCACCCCCAAATTTGAAAAATAAATAAAAAACTGAATTTAGTACCATATTTGAGTACTTTAGTTCATGGATCAGTTGAAGTGTAACAAAAAACAATTACCACTTCTTTCTCATACTTAACTTACAAAATACTCCCTCCATCCCAAAATGAATGACAATTTTGATGTCCCAAATTTATTGTCCATTTCGAAAAGTCAAAGGGACAAAACCACTTATTTTCCACCATTGCCCTTTTCTAACTAATTAAGATATTAAAAAAAAGGACAAAAGAAGTAATGATGAAGGGCATTGTTGGAAAGCTATAACTTGAAAAGGGTAATAATTGTGTCCCCTAATATTTTTAGAATCCCTAAAATTGACATCCATTTTGGGATGGAGTATATGCAATGAAAACTTAAAAATACAGTGTGAATGCGTGAAATTGTATTTTTCAAGTTTGGCAACCCTCAAAACGGAAAAATCATGGGCTCCGTCCCAAGGGTAAAACATACGTTGGCACGAATGTATAGCAAATACAAATGTGAAACTAAAATCAACCTTAGAAATGGTATGACAAAAATACCAGTTACCCTCAAGCGCTTTCAATGATAATGTGACAGAATTTGCTTCGCGAAGCTTTTCAAGCATGTTGATCAGATTGAGTGGGGCACAGGATATTTTCCGATGAAAAGAATGCCACATCAAATAAAACTGTGAAATCATGTCCAAGTATGCATCCTCAAGACATGGGAGACTCTTCGCAAAAAAGACGTTCAACGCATTTCATTCCGACTTGAAGGATGTCAGTCTAGGTGCTGAAACCACAATCTCTGATTCATTATCGCAATTCTTCGTAGGCTAATTCAAGGTTCCTAAGATTAGGAGCAACAATTTTTAAACTTTTTAGGGTTTAGTCATCCATAATCAATGTTTAATTTCCAACTTTGGACAGTTTCCCACAGTCGTGATGAAGTCAGCACTATCATCCAAAAAATAACTAAGATGCAAAGTCTCTAATGCCAGTAATCGAGCGGTTTGTCTAGAGGTATACTGTATTTATCATAGAACAATTTAAGGCTTTTAAGTGATTCACAGCAACTAAAAGCAAGTGTTAAGGGTGCCCGCCATCGGGCATGGAGAAGCAATTGTTCAACATTATGACTAATTGCATAACATATCATGTTATCAACCACCGAAGGATCCAAACGATCACCAGACCAACACTAATCGAGACAACTTAGGGACAAGACCTGATTCACAAAGTGTTTGAACCGACGCACTTCAATCTCAGACCTACCGAATGCACAAGATTTGAAGTGGAGATTTTGTAGGGTAGTCCAAATGTACTTCCATCTCTTGGACAAGACGCAGGTCTTAACAACGGATCGAGTGTTTTTGATGGAGAGAATTTAGTGAAAAATGCAATTGGGTAATGTGTTGATTTTGTCATCTCCATCACTGACTACCTTACTTCTCCACTTACAAATCATACCCTTCATGTTACACAACTTCTCTCGTGGACAAGTCAATCGTTCACCACCAACATAAAAAAAATTGATGTTGAACGATTGGCTTGTTGAACGATTCATGAAAGAAGTTGCAGCATGAAGGGTACGATTTGTGAGAGAAGGAAGGTAGTCGGTGATGGAGATGACATAATCAGCACATTACCCAACTGCATTCTTCACCAAATTCTCTCCTCCATCTCGATGTTAAGACCTGCGTCTTGTCCAAGAGATGGACGTATGTTTAGACTACCCTACAAAATCTCCACTTAGAATCTCGTGCATTCGATAGATCTGAGATTGAAATGCGTCGGTTCAAACACTTAGTGAATCTTGTCCTAAGAGACAACTCGATTAGTGTCTTCAGTTTATACTCCGATGATCGTTTGGATCCATCGGTGGTTAATAACATGATATGTTATGTAATTAGTCATAATGTTGAACAATTGCTTCACCATGTCCGTTGTCGGGCAAGCTTGACACTTCCTTTTAATTCATGTGAATCAATTAAAAGCAATTGTTCTATGATAAATAGAGTATGCCCACTACGATTGCCGGCGGTAGAGACTTTGCATCTCAGTTATTTTTCGGATGGTAGTGCCGGCTTCATCACAGAGACTGTTGGGAACTGTCCAAAGTTGGAAATGAAACATTAATTGTGGATGACTAAACCCTGAAAAATTTAAAAATAAAATAATAAAATTGTTGTTCCTAATTTTAGGAACCTTGAATTAGCCTACGAAATGCGATAATGAATGGGCTTATGGATCAGAGATTGTGATTTCGGCACCTAGACTTACGTCCTTCAAGTTGTAAGGAAATGCAACTTGAAGTCTGTGGGATGTCTTGAGGATGCATACTTGGACATGTTTTCACAGTTGTATGAGCAGTAGCATCCATTCTTTTCATGTGCGCCCCACTCAATCTGATCAACATGCTTGAGCATCTCATGTGACACTAACTCTCCCTCTCTCTCCAACCTCTCAGCGTACCAAAGCTGCATGTTAGAAAGACCAGGCAACGCACGTGAAATTCGCGGCCGCATCCCCCCGTACCCACCTGCATTCACCACAACGCAACCCAAATCACGCCAACGCCGAATGACTGGCCGCAATTACATTGTAGTAAAAAAGAAAAAACGCGAAGTATATATGTACATATGCATCTATATGCGTAGCTGAGAAACGGACCTGCGAAGATTGGGAGAGAGAATCTATTTTAGAGAGATGGGTGTGGGGTGATTTGCGAGGGACTTACGCGGGCCGGTGACGGCGTGGGCGGAACCTGCGCGCCTTGTTTTCGTGTGTGTGAGTGACGGCGTGGGGTTTGGAGGAATCTTGGGGCAATTTTTGTATGCGTGTGATGGCGCATGTTAGCCTAACCTGGACGCGAAAGTTAAAGAAGTGTTACCCTGCATTTCATAGAAATGTCACTTTGGCCCTGCTACTTTCATCGTGACAGCCGACTCTTTCAGAGAAATGACACTTTGTCCTTCTGTACTCCCTCCGTTCTAATGGTTATAGTTCGCTATTTTATTTTACCAGTATTTCAAAATGTTAGTTCTTTTTTAATTAGAAATTTGATGATTTTTTCAAAAGTATCCCTTATGAGTGAATAGAAGAGTTACAAAACTTTCCGATTGATCAAAAAAGAATAGAAGAGTTATCGAGCCTATTAAGCCAAACGCTCGTATGCTCAAGTTTGACTTGAGCTCATAAACAAACAGAAAAACGTGATTGAGCTTGGTTTATATTTTTTATAAACAAGTTTGAACAAGCCAACCTCGAGCTGTTTGGTTCATTTAGCAACCCTACGCACGATTTACGTGAAAAAAATTTAGGGTCCTAAATAACCCTATGTCAAAACCACGGCCTAATACTATTGATTTATTCCATTAATCGAAAAGAAGTACAGATTGCAAAATAGTAAAAATCTTACCCAAGCCTTTACTTATTTTTGCCAATCTTCGACGCCGGGTGATGGCGGAATTTTTCCGAACCAGACTGGACCGGACCGAATCGAAATAAGTTCGGTCTCGATTTTCTGGAATTTTCACCAAATCGAACCGAACCGACCAAGTATATATTTTATATATATATTTCATTTTAAAAATATAATATATTGTAAATATATTTTTACATATATAAACTTTAAATTAAATAGAAAATTTATTTTGGGCGGACCGAAATCCCCGACCGGACCGATCCCACCCTGAACCAAACCGAACTCAACTCCGGTCGGGATCGGTCCTCGAAATATTTGGACCGAATCGATTGGTCTTAAAAAATTTCACCCCGAACCGAACTGGAATCACCCCTAGTCGATATAAATAAATAAATAAATATATATATATATATATATATA